>CM067376.1:203076928-203156948 GCA_034510155.1 Eucriotettix oculatus
TGTGGGGAGCAGAGATGTTGCTACACACGCAGCAGCATCGCTGACAGAGACATGGCAACGCTGCAACCCCCCCACTCTGGCAACAGGCCAAGTGGGATGCAACTAGCCATGCGCTCGTTCACTCGCTCAGCTCTCTCGTCGCGGACTGGTCGTTCTTGGTATGCAATAAAGCAAACTAACGCCACGTGGTCGTCGCTCGTCATTGGACACCCTCGCTCCCAAAATAAATTAAAACAAAAATTATAAAAACCAAGTCACAGAAGTATAGATATTACAAGTAATTAAATACAAATTTGTACACGCGATGCTTAGTTTATGATAGCCTATACATTTGGTATATTTCCTTATAATTAATATGTATTAAGTTCACAAATATTTTAATTCAAAGAAAACTCCTGACATTTCTGTTACGTCGTTGAGTATGGAACGGAAACATTTCGAACGATAACGTGCTCGTGTTGGTTGTTGAACTTTACATACCGTCTCCAAAATATGTTTTATAACTATAAATATATATATATATATATATATACATGGAAAACTAAGTGCATCGTAATAAATAAACCAAGAGAACCAACGTATTCAACTTACTTTCTTACTGAAAAAGAATACAATTGTTAACTTCCGTTGATATTTCTTTATAAATATAGATTCTATTTGGCGTGGTATTCAGTCCTAAGACTGGTCTAATGCAACCTCCATGGTATCCTATCTTGCGCAAGCCTTTTCATTTCCACATAATTAGCACATCCCACATTCTCCCTATTCTGCTTAGCGTTTTGCACCATTGGGCTCCCTCATCTGTTCTTACTGTACACACTTCCCTCTAATGCTAATTTTACAAAACCTCATGTCTCATAACTTGGCCTATTAATCTATCCCTTCTCTTGGTCAACGTCCTCCATATTGTTCGCTCTTCCCTTCTGTTTAGAACTTCTTCCTTCGTTACTCTATCCACCAATCTAATTTTCAGCATTCTCCTATAGATTCTAAACACATATTAATGAATAACCAACAAATGGATTGGAACCATGCGTACGTTATAGATGAACAAAAATAATTTTTCTCAATAATAATAATCGAGATACTACACATTAAAAAACATTCAATGTAATAAGATAAAAAGCGATATAAAACTTAAATCATATTATGATTCTTTACTGTTGTAGTCCATGGTTTGTTTAAATTTGTAACGGAATTTCACTCCGACCCTCATAATTGATTTTCTATAGTTTCCTGCATTTCGGCCAAAGGAGTCATGGTGTGAGGTCTATCAGCAGCTTAATTTTGTTTGTTTAAAACCATGTATTGTATTTAAAAAAGTATTTTATATATTACCTAATGTAATCCATTGTAATTTTCATTTTAGTATACCTGAAGAAGTCTCAAATGAGACGAAACGTAGTATAGTACATTATTTAAATAAAATAAAAACTCACAAAGACGCTGTTATGGCATTTATGATACTGAAAATAGTTGCAGAAAAATATAAAGCAAGTTTAATTCAAAATATTTCACTTTAAAGTATTAAAAAAGTATTTATATTTCCGTACATCAATACATTGCGTTCGTTTAATAGGAATCTCTTCAGGTGTAACATGAATTAATAAAAGAATTCAATAGATATAAACTGATAAAATTTTGAATGTGCTTAACGAAGAAACATTGCTGCAAAAATAACCATTTTAAACTTGCAGCTTTAACTTTCTGGTGTTATAAAATTTTTAATCTTCGATATAATTTTATTTCGGATTATTTTCAAACAAGTCTGAATAAATGTAACTATATTGTGTTTTTAAATCCTACGACTGGTATGACGAGACCCTCCATGCTAACCTATCCTGCGAAACCTTTTCATTTCCGCATAACTACCATATCCCACATTATCCATAACCTGTTTAGCGTATTACATCCTTACCTCCCTCGTCTGTTTTTACCCCACACACTTCCTTATAATGCTAATTTAACAAGATTCTCATACCTCAAAACGTGGCCTACTAATCTATCCCTTCTCTTCGTCAACGTACTCCATATTGATCGCTCTTCCCCTATTATACTTAAAACTTCCTGGTTAGTGATTACTATACCCATCTGATTTTCAGCATTCTGCTATAGCACATTTCAAAGGCTTCTATTCTTTTCCTTTCTGCAATTCCTACCGTACACGTTTTGCATCCATATAACGTCACGCTCCATAAGAACATTTTCAGCAACTATTTCCTAATATTCACACTTATATTACCTGTAAGAAATAACCCTTTTTATAAAGTCTTCCTTGCCTGTGGTATCCTACTCTTTATGTCTACTATACTTCTACCATCCCTAGTTATTATGATTCCAAAGTAGCAGAATTCCTTTACTTCAGTCAAAATATCCCTTCCCAATCTAACACCCTTTGTTGTTCCACTATTTTCCATACTACAATATCATCGGCAAACCGTAGGGTTTTTATTTCGTCTCCTTAGAGTACGATTCCTTTTCCATATCCCGTTTTAACTTTCTTCAATATCAATATAACTGTTTATAAAATATATTGGTAAGGTATTCACTATCAGCAATTCGTGTTATGGAAGGTATCCATCCAAAAGGTATGCGTTTTATTTCTAAAATAATTTAAGATTTATTATTGTAGCATTTGTACTTCCTTTGACTTTATTATTGTTTTGTCTTCTTATAAGATTTTTTGACGAATATAAATGAATAATGCAGCACTAAACGTTTCTCGCAGAGTCGAACTTGGCCGATGCTTTCAGTAAATAATGAACCATTATTAAACCATAAGCCATAGTTTGAATATTGCATTATAATTAGCTTTCATTCATAACCAAAAACTGTACATGTCTGATAACTCATTACATGAATATATGTCAAATGTATGGTGTAGTGATTCGGAGATTTGAATAAGAAGGTTTCATAGAATGAAACAAAATATTTATATACATTGCGGGTAGGACCCATTTCACTGCCTGAGGCAGAGAGGGGAATGTGTGAAACTAAGAAATAGCAATTGCCGTAATACTTCGAAACGTTGGAAAACGTGTGGCACCGTAAGTGGATGATTACTGCGCACATATGTAGTGCTCTTTTGGGCTAAAGAAGACTAAAAACGTATCCGGTACAACTGCCATGAATAAGATATGACCCCTATCGGCAGTAACAGGATATCACTACAACTGGATTGTTGACTTTCTAATGAGAAACTAGTGATTCGTATTAGATACATTTCAAGCATAAATATAATATTAGTTCTTCAGAGCTGGGGATATCTGATTCCAGTACTTGACGTTTCACTCGTGCTGACGATTCCGTATTGATCGATGAATTACCTGACAAACAGCTGGGGCAGTGCTTCATGCATTAGAATATTCTCTTGTATTGCACCTACTATGATGCAGGGGCAAATGTGTCTATATTTACATGTATAATTTATTAGATAAGTTAACAACGTTAAGAATCAGAGATGGACACAAAGGCACTTATAAAGAAATGCAGTCTATTCAGAGTCACTAATTTACTGTTATTAAAATAATCAATTCATCTAAATTTATCGTAAATTAAATCTTTCATTATGCATAGATAATGATTCAGAGTGCCTGTATGCCGCTTACAAATTATTCAGAGAACAATAATCATATTACGTAATGAAAATATTTGTACTAATTCAAAGACTGAAACCACTAATAGGATCCTTGGATATTTAATAATTCTTATATAAATACATATCCCAATAAAAACGCGATATATCTAACAAGATGCCTTGAAATGTATGGCTAACAAATAAATCGTGGGTAATGGAAAGAAAAGTGTCAAGGAGATAGTAACGAGCTTCAGCCGTGTATTGTGAACAAGAAACGACGTATTGCTTCATACTTTTGCTACGCAAAGTTTTACAAAGAATCGAAGGGACTCCTTACTGCAAGTTCTAGAAGTTAATGAGTGGAACAAATGAGCAAGGTGAAAGAATATCTAAAGACTCATAATAGCTTTTATAGACGTCTCGCCATAATTAGTGTGTCAGCAGTTATCGGCATTCTAATGATTGAAGAGCCACATATAAAGACATATGAAAGTAACGACATTAATGCACAAATAAAAAACAACAGAAAAACCTGAAATAATATCACATCATAAAGATATACAGTGATTTAAATTAAACTTTTGGCGATTAATTATGCAGTTTTTGGTTTACGGCAGCATACTATACAATTGCAAAGGAGGAGCATACGAACAGTTATTTGAAGCCAGTGAGTAACTGTAGAAAGAAAATTATTAAAATAATAATTAGGACCGTCGTATTCTTTAATATTTAACATTTTTAACTAATATTAGAACATTCTTTTCCTTGAAAAATACTTATATACCATGAATGACGTTAAAGGACAGGTATGTCGATTCCAACAACCAAAGTCAAATATAAAATTGGTTGATAAATTTAGTATTTGTTAGCCGTAGACATTTATAACTTGCTAACTGGAGTCTTAAAAATTTTATATGTATAACAAACGCGAGAAATTAATCAAAATTTTAATAATAAATTAAGACAACAATATTGTTAAAAACAATTTCATTTCGACCATAAATTTATAATTCTATATTACTATCTCCTTAATATTATTCACGTAGCGATATTGTATATTGCCAATAAATTTGATTATCGAATTGAGATGTGAATTTTACTGCTATCAAATGTCCCACCCTTATTCCCTTATTGAATTTATTTTGGTGAGTGAAGTGAAAAATTGTATGGATTATATGTAAGTACATTTTCGTATCTATTCTTAACAACTGAATCAATAAAAATACATTGTTCGCAGAAGAATTAAAGAAAGTATTCTTGAACTGATATGATGTGCAATATTGATTAGACATTGTCATCTGCGATTCGAAGAAGAAAATGATGCTTGAAAAAATTAAGACAGGAATTCAATATTATTGGAAAGAAAACTGGGTTGAAATTAAACGATTGTTTTCAAATACAGTTACTATTAATAGTTAATAAAGTGATTTTAGGTACCTTTTATCGCTACAGATACAGCACTGAAACTTACCGCTCATTTTTAATCAACTATAAAATTTCCGTAAAAAGAGATCTATGATAAATACATTAGTTATTAAATTTATAATTATAATAAACCATTTATTGTTTCCTTACATAAACCATAGGGTTAAAATTTGATGTGAAAACTTCTGTGGTGTATTTATAACTGTTTCCGAGAAAAATATACCTAAAAGTAACTATTTTAACATTGACAAGATAGGGGCTTTCCGAATCTCCTGAGAATTAAAGAAATTTCAGAAAGAAGGTCGGAACATGCAGTAGTGAAGAAAACTTACAAGGAAACTTTTATGGATGTCTGCGTGAACAACAGAGAAATACACACATTGCTATTTACATAATGAATGAGAAATGCCATTAGGCAGGAGAAATAACGAGACGAGCTCAAAAAAGTCGGCATGGTTACAAACTGGAACTCACTTGTTTATATCGTATAGCAACATTCTTTGATGTGTTCTAAGTACTCTTTAAGTTTTCAAACCATTCCTGTGTACCCCAATATTTACCCGACGTTCAACTCCTTTATCCCTCAAAATTTAATTCATTTAGCATCAATTTAAAATGACACATTTCATAATACTTGAATTCGTTTAAGAGAAGTTGAACATTATAAATAAGTAAATTGTTGCATATGAAAATTATAAATTTAATAGTTAAAATACAATTACGTTAAGAAATGGAAGAAGAACTAGGTGAATGACAAAAATCACTCTTCGTCTTCTGGGTGGACGGACCTCCTCATTATCTACTAATCGTATTTAGTTCAAAGGAAGGGATAGGCAAGTTTTACCACCGATATGCTTGATTATATAGACAATTATTTTTATAAAAATAGTTTTCTATCTTACTTCACTTTGTGTTTAAAGACCTAGATCAGGGAAAAGTTTGGGGAAACCGTTCTGTATTTCCGTACATATTTACCTTCTACTTTTACGTCTCAAGTTATTTCAGATCAACTACTACATACGTGGAATTACCCTTGGGTTACAGATATGTTAAGTCTATTTACAGACTGCACGTTAAAGGAATTCAATTCAAATAAAATTATGCAATTATAAAAATAAGTAGTTTGATTACAGAAAAAAATAAATAGTTCAAAAACCATTCGTTTTTTCAATTCTTGTTGTTGTCATCCGGTAATTGGACAAACTCAAGAGTCACATAAACCATGTTTCGAACGATTGCAGAAATGTTGTGTGGTATTTATATTATAACTTACCTGTGTCTGTAATTATTCAACGACTTTTTGTTATAAGTATATGTTTATCACAGACGTTTTATATTTTAAGTTTCGAAATAATACGAAATATTATGTTTGTAATAATATTTTCTTTAAAAATGAACGGAAGACAGATCAACACAATATATGCATTCCAGGATAAATGCGAACAAATATCACTTACAAAAATAAATATTGCTACCATTATAACTATAACTTTTCCTTTAGGAGACTGCATTTCAGACATAGTAATCTATAAAACGCAATTTATTTTAATACTGGCCATATAATTCAAAATCTCATTATGTGTCGTGCAAAAACCTTGTATTCTTATCTATGTTATTGATTTTTTCTTGTCCAACTACATCATTATCATCTATATTATTTGATTGAGGTGTTTTACAATCTATTGGTTTAAAATAATGAGTGATATTCTGTTTATTTTTGAGGTTATTAGTATCTTCAATTAGTTGTTCATTAATTACCACTTCCTTATCTGTATTATTTTATTTTTATTACCAATATTTTTCTTATTTATATTAGAATACCATAAAGTATTTATCAAATTTTGGGGTAAAAATGATTAAGTAGTATCTCGTATATAATTGTTTTAATTTCTTTTATGAATGCTATGTGTGTTAATTTTAAAGTTCTATGTATTAGATTATTAGCACATTCCTTTTATGAGAGAATGGATTGTTTGAGAAATAATTGATTAGTGTATCGGCTTTCATCGGTTTCTTATACCATTTTGTTATCTCTAATTATTGATATATATATATATATATATATAGTTGATTTTTTGTCAGATTCAGTTCTAAAGTGAAGTTTATTTAATATTTTCTAGTAATGTTTATATTTTATTTTCATCAATTATTAAAATTAAAAGCATCAATGTATTTTTTTACAAAACCTTGGCTATATAGTTGTTGTTTTGAACGTTTTTTCTAAAATATAATTTAGTACAATACTTGCAATATTAACTGATAAATAACGTCCCATGGGGAGACTATGAACTTGTTTATATATTTTATCTTTAAACGTAGGATAGCCATTATCTCATCATATTTTTATACCTTCAATAAACATACTTTTACTTTTAATTTCAGTTTGGTCTTTTATTTCGTCCCAATTTGAATTAATTAATTCAATAGCTAGTTTTATTGGTATATTTGTGAACAAGGAAACCACGTCTAAACTTATTAATTTTTCATTATCATTTTAGTTATCTATATTATCTATTATGGTTTTTAATTCTAAAGCGTTTTTTATATCGTATGGGTTGTCATTATTGAAAGAATCCAAGGCCTTGTTCAAATACTTTAATAAATTATAATTAGCAGAATTTGTATTATCAAGTATCGGTCTAAGAGGACGAGTTTCTTTTTTCATTTTAATTAATCCTTTTATTCTAGGGTTGTTGTAATAATTGCTTAATAATTTTATTCTTTTTTTGTCAATAAATTTAAATTTTACTAATTTAGTTGGAAATTCATTATATAATTCATTAATTTTCATTCCAGGATTGGTCCTAATTAATCTATACGTATTTTTATCATCTAGTAAGCCATTCATTTTCTTATCATAATCTTCTTCATAAATGAAGACAAGTTGCTTAGTTTTGTCAGCATTAATCAAAAATATAAATTTATTTTGGTTAAGGAAATCTTTTGTAATTAACATATCATTATATATAATACTCCTAAATAATTTAAATTGGTCAACTCTCGTTATAAAAGCTGGCTTTTTTAACTAATAAGGTATGTCTTTCTACAGTTTTTTTCCCGCGTCTGAGTTGTAGGTATGTTAGGCGACTGCCTTCGGCGGCAAAATTTATGAGCAGCAAACAAGCCTGACCTAAAACAAATATAATTCCGAAAACATCTTGACAGAAGGTGATTTCTTGTCATCACGCTATGGAACAGTCTGACGAAATGACCTAATTTCTTGAAAAAAGATACTATTTACGTTCTTAAATTCATTACTACCCATAAGTTAGGCCAAATTTGAGCATCGGTTTCAGAATTTAGGTGACGCTGCTCATATCAGTTGATATTGGAAAAAAAACTTTCCTCATTTCAAAATAATAAATGATTATTAAAAGAACGTGTCTACCGAAAATCTTCTTAATGGGTTAGCTACATTGGCCACTGAAAATGAATTGAGTAATAATAAATTAGATCTCAAAGAAGCTATTCGCGATTTTGCAGAAAATGAACTTGTAAAGATATTGTTTTAACTTAAAATTTTAAATATAAACTTATAATTTGTTTCGGTAATTTGCCGTAACTTAGGTTTTCACATTGTGCATTATTATCTAGATATGTTTGTTGTTTTAAATGTATATTCAAATTATTACTGACAATAGTATTAGTAGTTTTAAATTACAGGTACTTTATCATTAGCTCACAACAAAAATGTTTTATTAAATTTTTAATGCGTTTTAAAGCCTATGGCGGCATAATCGCTACTGCACGCGTATGATAAAAATAGTAAGCTAAGTGTACCTTTATTCCTTCTGGCTGCCAACAACTCCCACCCTAATTTGTCTAGTTTATCTCGACCGTGACTGGGTCCTCGTATTATATATGTGTGAATATATGAAAATTATTGTTCTTCTAAGTCAAGGTGTAACTATAACAATCTCCTGTTGCTGTGCGTAGCGCGAACGTTTTCCATAGAAAAATTCCTCTGCTTTTTCTTCCGCTGCAGCGCTTATTACATCGATCGGGATACGAGGAGGGGGATGCGTGGGTGGAAATGGTGAGGATAGACAGAGTAGGGGATGGGGAGTGCAACGTAAACGCCCTTATTGTCTCCTGGCAAACAATCGACGTCGCCGCAATTTATAACCCAATAAAACGAGAGTGAGACAGCAAACTTTCACAAATACATGAGAAAGCCTTAAGTTAAAGATTGGAGGGAAGAGCTACTGTTTAGACTGTTAACTGGCATGAGTCTCATTGAGAAAACGACTGGAGAAAAATATTTCAAACAGTTGAAAAATTTGCTACTTATATTTCAACAACAAACTACAAATGAACTATAGTCTTTAAATGAATATCGTTTGGTTGTTCGTTAACTGAAAAGTAATATTTTATTTGATGTTTTATTACGAGAGTTTTTATGTCCTCAGCACGATTTTATTGTAGTTCACGACTCACACTATGCAGGTCATTTTTGCCGCTTGCAGTAACCACATCTGGAGCAGCAACTTTCTATACCAGTCGCGTAATAAAACAAGGAATAGAGTGCAAAAACAGCTGTTACATTCTACACCTGCTGCTACTGATCTATACGTGTGAATATCTATCCTTCCTCGTGAATGTTTCTGAATTAATCGCGTGACTGATATTAAAGCCGAACGTGAGTTCTGTGGAATTTTTTTACCCTTGTGGAATCAAGCGTCGCATTTCCAATTATTTTAAAATAGAAGGTATGGTCAAACGATTCTGTTGTAAACTTATTTTGGTTAGGTTCTTTTTTTCTAAAGCGTTGACGAAGTCTGTCTCTTACAGTTTTAGAGCAAAAATTCTGTAAAGGAATTTAATATATAAAGAAGAAAATTGAAAAAGAAAGTAACTTTTACACCAAAAGAATTAGTAACACACGACTATGTATATATTAGTGCCACACAATTGTCGTTTATTGCACGGCATCCTACCATTAAGCATTACCTGGAAGGTTTTCCCACGAAGGAATTAACTATCGCAACTCAGCTACCTGTTTTAGGAACGTATTAAGGAATGTTGTGTCACCTTTGTTCTAAGATAATGCAGGATGCAATAAACATACATTATGTATTTTTGAGTCACTCGGTAATTCTTGTAAGGGACCAGGAGTAATAAAATAATAAGTATATACCTGTTCACCACTTACGTGCAATGTGTGCTTCTTTCTTAGAACTAGAAGAGGTAAGTAACAATAATTTAACTAACCTGCTAACATGTTTTAATGTGAACGGACTAACAAATAACTGTGACAAAACACATTTCATGCAATTTCACACACACAACACAACTTTGCAATCTATAACCCTTAAATATGACAACAAAAATGTAAATGAAACTTCCTCTGTTAAATTCTTAGGTCTCTTAGTAAGTAATAAATTAAATTGGACTGATCAGATTAATCAATTACTTAAGAAACTCAACTCAGCTACATATGCTGTAAGAGCAATGACCACCTTCAGTGATCTAAAAACAAGAAAATTAGTATACTTTGCATATTTCCATTCTGTTATATCATATGGTATTATATTTTCGGTCAACTCAGCAGGCATAGATAATATTTTTATTAGTCAAAAACGTGTTATTAGAGCAATATATCAGGTTACCTCACGAACTTCTTGCAGAACTCTGTTCAAAAAGTTAGGTATTTTCTCTTTGACGTGCCAATACATTTATTCATTGATGTTATTTGTAATCACAAATAGGCACTTATTTTTGAATAATTCTGACATTCATCCCTTCAATACAAAGAACAAAAATAATCTGTACAAAAAATGTAAAACATTGTCAATGGCACAGAAAGGTGTGCATTATTCTGGGATATCCATCTTCAACAGACTGCCGCATAGAATTAAACAGTTGTCCGATAACAACGGTAAATTTAAGGCTGAATTATCCTCATTTTTGCTTAGCCGCTTCTTCTATTCAGTAAAGGAATTTATAGAAGAATCGGAGACGAGTAATTAGTTTATAATGTTGGAATCGCTTTTCTATTTGGTTCCAAAAATTTGTTATAAGCATATTTACCTGTTATACAATAAAATAATGTAATAAATGTACACCCTGACTCATTCCACATCCTTGAAGCTTAGCTTCTTTACAGGATCTACGGAATATGATTATTATTATTATACACAAGATCACTTCATCTTACAACCTCTGGTTAGCGATGTTCACTGCTTGGTGTGAATTCTACTGGTACCTACCTATGGGTGATGTATTTCATTAGATGAATCAATACAATGGCGATTTAATATGAAAGGCCATTTATAAAGCTTAAAAATGAAACCATATTGAGCATTCAAGCTCTTATAGGGGAAGAGAAAATTATGTTTGTTCAGAACCAGACTTTATTAACTTGTTTAGGATATTTTAAGGCGACTCGGAAAAAATAAAAGATCTTAGTATAAATCTGAAAAAGATTGTTTACTTTTGCTGATTTAACTTTAAATAACCCTCTTTTCCTTTCACATCTTCTAAATCGACAGTTACCTGACTCATTTCCGAAGACAACTTTTATCCTTTTGTTCAGTATTACTTTTAATACTTTATACCTATTACGGTAAGTTAACTTATTGGCCTACCGTGTTCAATTCTTGTTAAATCATTTTCTCCAAAAACATGGAACAATATTGTAATATGTATAAATTCTTCTCGAGTTTCCAACCGGGTCAAAGATTTTAACAGTGACGTTTCGATGGCATGCACTGCCATCATCTTCAGACTGAAGTGTCAAATTCGGTGAGACACTTCAGTCTGAAGATGATGGCAGTGCAAGCCATCGAAACGTCACTGTTAAAATCTTTGACCCGGT
Source organism: Eucriotettix oculatus (assembly GCA_034510155.1). NCBI lineage: Eukaryota > Metazoa > Arthropoda > Insecta > Orthoptera > Tetrigidae > Eucriotettix > Eucriotettix oculatus. The sequence goes on from CM067376.1 coordinate 203,088,748, forward strand.
TGGAAACTCGAGAAGAATTTATACATGCCATTCACCGGGAAAGACCTCGTACTTTAATATTGTAATATGATTAAACCTTTCGTTTTCTCCTCTCCTCTAGTAATTACTCTGTGTAAACAATGCCAAAGTCGTATTTCAACATATCCAGCAGATTGTGTGCTTTTAAAACGAAAAGTTGTCAATTAGATTTGTTTATAAAATCTTTTATTCGTCGTAATTTAATACAGATCACGAAAGCAACGTTTAAAAGTGAACGTGTGGACGTAGGCTTAAATTGAAGTGAAATTGGAAAGCAAAGACTTTGTTTGGGAGGTGGAATAAATGACTAATGCCCTTTAAAAGCATAGTAAGGGGGTGATTAGGGCGGATTGAAATATTGTGCTTAGAAAAAAAGATGAATAAACTAACGAGTTAATTAAAATCCCGACAAGAGGAAAAGGTAATTTACTGCGAGATATAGAGTAGTATCTGGAAGTAGATATTTAATGAGACAGCAATCAGATTAGTCAAGCGTAGAGGAAGAGAAGAGCATAACAAGACTGCAAAACATGATTGAGGAATTACTTTAACATGAGATTTGTTAAATTAGCCATGGCTCTCTATTTTTTTCTCCCTTTCAATAAGAATAACGTACTGGAACTTGATGTTATATGTAATGTACATATAGGGGAATCACAAAACTCAAGCTTCACTATATACTTACATAGCAAGAACAGAGGGAGCATGAAGACAAAAGACGTTAATGCCTGAACAAAATATATTTTACTATATACCATATAAGCTAGATAAAAATGGAAGAAAATGAGGCAGCTGGCACTTCGCATCAATTGAATAACGGAATAACTGCGCCCTGTCACAGTTTGCTAAGCATACAGAGAATTGAAGACTGCCGCTGCCGATTCCTCGCACGATTGCGTGCATTCCCGAAAGCAGGTTCCACTCCCCGACGAACACTTTCTCTTGCGGAACGGTTTCTCCACGCAGGTACGAGTAGCTTGCACCTCAAACAGGCACACCACATCGCACGAAGTTATCAGCATTAACAAAATCATTGCCGTGTTACCGGTCATTGGAGCTGTCAACTACTCAGTTGAGCTTGTAGAGGTCACTCATATTATCATAACAACAAAGTACCGGAATTAATATTTGGATCTGCAGCGACAAACCGAAGTTCAACCGAAACAGCGGACAATCTAATTCGAATTTTACATAAAAACAAATTAAGAGACGAAACGTTTTTGGTATTTTAGTAAAAATGAGAAAACTTTTACACTCTATCCAGTGTATTAAATTACTTCACTTTGAAAGCTTTCGAACTTGTCACATTCATTCTGTGAATTAGGATTACATGTAAAATATCACTAAATACATAGTAAAGTACGTATTTTTTATTATTACTGAAACTTACATCACTTAATACCGATAAATGTTAATATCCAACGTGTGTAACTTATAGTAGTAGGTCGTTTCGGCACCTCTGCTGACAATCTGAAAATTCACCAAATACCGTAAAAACCGCTGACCGAAATAAAAATCAGGAAGCCTTTCAGTCGAGCAATTAATTTCTTTAAGCTCTGTATAGCGCACGATAGGATTACCATTTGGTTTGGCGAGGATCTCTGATATCACTAGATATAGCAGACAATTTATAATAATAATTTGGACCATATTGGGAGTCGAGGAACAATATTCAGACTGTAGGAAGGGTGCGGCAGATAATAATTTGGCTGACCAGTAGAAAAAAAAACAATTGTTTAAAAGACGAAGTACAATAGTTGCAACTGTCATTATACTGATGGAAAAACCTTGGAGCAAGCCTAACTGTTCAGACATTCATGCATGACTTCGACGAGAGTTCATTTAAGGCCAAGTCCCATGAAGGCTTGTTGGTGCGAAGGGTGCGACATGAAATTAATCAATCACAGCGCTAGAAATAATGGATAGGCCAACAATGTTACCGAAGGGGAGGGGCGACTTTAGTAGCAGTGTTACATTACCTTGCTATATGGAAGAAAGCCTCCCTCCGCACTTTCACTCCAGGAGACTTCTTATTCAAAATGAACTAACGCGGTATTCATTTGTCGGCAGAATGTAAGTTGGATTCCACCATGCATTTTTTCGAAGCCTCCAAAGAGGCAACGGGAATACCAAAATTCCAAATCCCTGCGGAAAGGGTCCTGCACCCTCGGAAAGAATAAGAAGCAAATTGTGTCCTCGAAACTATACCACCTCTAGTTCACTCCAATGTGCGTTGGCCTGGGACGTGGAAAAGCTTTACTTGCAATAGAATGGCCCTTAAAAATTGCCGGCCCATTCTAGCGAAACAGAATGAGCTCCAAAGCTAGGTTTACATCCTTCTAACAGTGTGAGCAATACTAGCGGATGATAGTGGCTAGGTAGTTTCCTTCCTAACACCAGCCTGAGTCCTGAGGACGTGCCCTATTGGTTCAGTACGTGTTACCGTAGTGCCAAAGAAAAGCTACTAAACAGCAGAAGTAACCACCTCCGTTAGGAGGACTACAGTGGTAGTCATTTGCCGGAAGTGTCGAGGCAGTGATAAAACGGCACAGGACGAATATAGATGTAATATAGACGTAATATAGATGACTTCCCGCCTCCAACCGCCCTTCCTTGAAAATTTATATTGCAAGCACAGGTCGGCAAACCGGAGGAGAAAGAAACCTATTGGTTGGGGATTCTCAGATCTCAACTCTACGAGTATTAACAGTTTGGAAGACTACATACGATGTCTTTTTGAGGATGTTAGAACTTCAAATAGTCCTATATACTGTATTACTGTTCTTTCTAAATTAGTACAGGGAAGAAGAACCGCAAAAGCCATTCAGTAATATTTGTAACGAGCACAGGTATAGTAAAACAGCATTTATATTTTTAATTATTAATATAGTATTATGGTACATTACAATAAAAAAATTACATACTAATAAATCGTCCAAGTCACTAAGTTCAGGTAAATGTCCTAGGATCTCCAAAACAATTAAATATCTTCGTCGTAAGAAGTAGCGATAATGAAAAACTTTATTACTACACGGATGTGGAAATTAATAAAATAATATTCATTATAAAAATAGAAATATTATTAACCAAACAGTTGACGGGCTAATTTTTAATTCGAGTAAAGTATTTCCAATATGGTGTTAATTTTTCTTCTATTCTTTTCAACACTTACTGTTATAACCACCCTCAACCTACTGACATTAATGATAATCTTTCCCAGTTCGCCGACAGTATAACATTCTTAAGACAACAATCCTAGATATCTTCTTACCTACGAATGGTCCTCCGAGAGACTCGAACACAAACCTACCAAAGTTCCTTTGTAATATTCAGACGCCGAAACTATCACGTTTCCCGTGTGCAAAAATTCTTATCCATATAGTTTTATTGAGTCAAGTAATCTCCACCCCCCCTCAGCCACCTATCTCGGGATTGACCTAAAACAACCATTTAGGACTACTCCAACGTTTCACCCGAATATTTAATCTTAACAAATCCCTTCGCTACAGAACCGACCTCTGTCATCTTAAATCCCTCCTCCATGTGTGCAAAGCCTTTATCTGCCCAGTAGAAGCCCATAGGCACAGTTTCTATTCGCCTCTCACCACGACACCATCAACCTGCAAGAGCCCTGGAGACACAGTAATTCACTTCACTTCCCATATCCTTTCATAATCTATTCCCTCAACACCATCGCCTTCTAAATTTCAACCCTGTTCATCAATGCCTTGTACACCTTTGTGCATTCTATGACCACCGATCCATAGAAAGCAACATCCCAAATGCCTCCCACCATCCTAAAAACATTGGACGGAAACAAATTTAAATGTCCTATCTCCCGAATATCACCAAAATAACCAAAAAGAAAAAAATACCAAGACTGACGCCTCCCAATTTAATGCGATATTACAAACCTCCAATCTCAAATTAGTATTTTGTAATATGTAAATTTATGAGCAAACAGAATTTTTATTACTTTCTTTAAGTCGATTTGTTGGCAACTGCTAGATTTTTTAAAATCGAAGCCTAATCTGAAAAGTGTCCTCTGAATTACTTTCACGGCTCCATAACAGTAAAACCCATTCCAAATAGAAATAACTTTTAATAATAATTATGCCTACATAACTTAATTTTTGTAAGAACATAATAAAAGAAGCTTCATCCTAAATGCCAAGCTGAAGAGGGTCTCTGGAACTATTACATCAAACGATTCACGGCCTTCTATAACAATGAAAATGAGAATATGTAGTTTCACAAAAATATCACCTTACGAAATATAACTTCACGTGGCTGATGCTGTTTTTTTGAAAACTTAAACGTTAATTACTGTTTACTCTTCCTAACTAGTTAATTATTCATAGACCTGGCATCAAGTTGCGAACAAAAGGACAAATCCACGGGTAACTATTTTTGTTGGTCTGTAATTTAGCATCAGAATAAAAAACAATTAACGGAGCCGGAACACGCGTTGGTGATGAATTAAATTAAGCCAGCGGGGAAACTGAGTTAAATTAAAGGAAATACGTAATGAATACGTGGCAGCAAGGTTTTGGCAGGAGATGGCATTAATGAACTTTTTAATTGAGAGACCGTCACGTCAGCCCTATATTGACTGAGGAGAGAAATTTTTAATTGGCCCGCTCTTAGAGCACGGCTTATTCCCGCAGGAACTTCATCCGCATAATGAAGTGTTGAGCCAGGATCGTCAGAAAAGAGACCTAGGAAAAGCTAATAAGCAGCTCTAAGCTATTAGCAATGGGTAATATAAACTGTTATAAACATAAAATATAACTTTTACAGAATATATCAGAAGAAATTAAAATCATGAACGTAATTCGAAACATGCTTCTATACATGCAGTTGGATATTTGGTATGTACCGGGATAGCAGAGACACGGCAAGAGTTGTCCAATGTTCTTATTGATCATTCGGCCTAATGCCTACCAAACTGGGAATGCTGCGACCTATTTCAAATTCCCTTCCTATGCTATAAAAGGGTAGTAACATTTATTGGATCACCTGCGTGTAGCCTGTTAACCAGGTAAAAAAGATCCCACAAGATAAGAAACACCGTTAAAATAATGAAACTCGGTGTAGAAGCTAAATAATTACAAGGAATGGACTGAATTATGGAAAAGCCAGGTAGATAGAAAACACAATGGATGAAGTTCCATATGAGTTACGAAGTGAAAGTGGCCGAATGCGTTTATAAGCGATTTGGAAAGTGAGTTGGTAACAACAGAAACAAAGAAGGATTATGAATATTTATAAGGGATCAAGTATAAATAACATTACATTTATATATTATTTTAACGTGAAACTTAATTCTGTCAGTTTAAATCGGACAAAACTAAGAGTTTCAAACGATTCTTTGGAATACAATAATGTGGCACAAATTCACTTGAATACACACGATTCATTTTCTCACATTTGATTACGGTAATGTTGATTCTAAATAAATGCATTTCAGAAAATTATGTATTTTTAAATAAAAATCATAGATACTGCGAATTCTATAAAGGTAATACTGAACACTCGACCTGAACGAAAATTGTTTTACTACTTGCCACAATAAATAAACAACTCCCAGTTTAATATTATCTGCTTATACATAAAAAAATTTACTTATATTTTAAGTAAATCAATCTCATTATAAATTGATACCGTTCGTACACGAAGCTGTTGTAGATAATTTGTCAGCCTGGAGGCCACCCTATGACTAGTTACAATCAGTCTCTTAGCACATAAAAGCGAAATGTACTTGTTATCTCCCCTTTACAGGCGCAATGGATATTACGTGACGACATGTATAACTGAGATACAATGAAGATACAGACTCTTGATATGCTACGCCTTATCTTAAAACAAGGTACTTTATGGAAACGAGAGCAGTTTCGTAAAGAAACTTCATCGGGTTATGAATGATGCAATGAATTTTATTTAATTACTATCTCCTGGAAGATTGCTACAGACAAATAGCCCATAACCTTAAAAAATTGTAATTGAAGTATTTAAAGTTTTTGTTGTCGTACTTTTCATTTCTACAGGACTACAGCATTTTCCCTACGTTCTTAGCGTATTCCATCCTTTGCCTCCCTATTTTGTCCTTACCCCACACACTTCCCTCTAATGCTAATTTTAAAAGACCCTCACGTCTTAAAACGTGGCCTATTAATCTATCCCTTCTCTTGGTCAATGTCCTCCATATTGTTCGCTTTTCCCCTATTCTGTTTAGAACTTCCTCGTTAGTGATTCTATCATCCATCTGATTTTCAGAATTTCTCTCTATAGCACCCTATTTCAAAAGTTTCAATAATTTTCCTTTCTGTAACTCCTACCGTCCACGTTTCGCAATCATAAAACGCCACATTCTATACGAACATTTTTAGTAATGATGTCCTAATATTCATACTCATATTAGCCTTTCTTGCCTATGCTATGCTACTCTTTATGTCTACTATACTTCTACCATACCTAATTATAATACCCAAGTATCCGTTCCCAATCTACCACTCGTTGTTGTTCCACTATTTCCCATGCTACACCTTGGTTTACCCTCTATTAATCCTCGTGTTGTACTCTTCCTACAGGATCACTTTCATGTCGTTTCTTATATTTTCCGAGTCTTCTTCTGACCCTGCAGTATCATTGGCAAATCATAGGTTTTTTTATCTTTTCTAGTAGTATGACTCCTTTTCCATATTCCGTTTTAACTTTCTCAACGCCTGTACTATATATGTTCAAGCGCGTGGACGACAGACTGTATCCTTGTCTAACTCCTTTCTTGATTACGGCATTATTTTCTTGATCTTTAATTCTAATTACTGCTCGCTGCCTTCTGTAGAGGTAATGGATAAGCCTTTTTTCACGATATTTTATTCCAGTCCCCTTAAAACCCCTTAATAGCGTGTTCCGGGCTTTTTATAAATCTAAATGCCATGTATGTAGGCTTGCTTTTTCTTATTCTGTCTTCTAAAATAAGTCAATATTGCTTCTGTTGTTACTACATTCTTCCTCATATGGGATACTCGCATGGGATACTAAACTAATTGTCCTGTGCTGTTCGCATCTATGAGCTCCAGTCTTCTTCGGTATGGGTATAATTATCTTGTTATTTAATGTTAGTTTTTGAATTATTATTGGACTTTACGTATAATTAAATTAGTCTAGAAGAAGAAAATAAAATGACACTTTATTATTCTGAATAGCTTATACTGCTTCTGGCTCTTATGTGGTAGAGGGTTAACTCCACTAAGCTGCTTCAGGTAAATTGCTCCAATTAGCACCGGAAAAATTGTAGAAAGGTAAGTAATATTCAATTACATCAAAAGAAATCTGCACGAGGAAACTGAGTAATTGTTTCATCTGATTACCTTAGTGATGAAGTTAAATCTGAAATAATGATAATCGTTCAACAAATGGCCAATACGTTTTAGCGTAAAACGACTATCTGCTTGTGGGAAAAAGTCGCCCAATATAGAAGTAGGCTTAAGTTTTTCGAAGAAGGGAAGGCAATAACTCTGTAATAACAGTCACACCCTCACATTCTTTTCGGGCGGCGAGCAACACCCACGGAAATTTGGCGTGTTAGGTACGCCTCCTTGCCTATCTGTTTTCTCTACAGGGGGTTCGGTAAATGTTTTTGCCTGTGATTTAAAGAACTGCCTTTCCAGGGAGAAGTATTTGAGAGGAAGCTATCAAAACCTAGGTCTAATGCTTCAACCACAAATTTTCAGGGACAATGAGAGGAAACATCTAAATTCAATCCTCAGAACTCCCGAATCCCGAAAACTAATTGACTTTCAAACTGTCAAAGTATCCGCCCTATACTTTAGATTAACTGTCTCATTTGAGATTTTTTATATCTCCTACACTGAAATACGGCTTGGCTGATAAAAAAAATAGAGTAAGAATCGCTGTTTGTGAATTTTATGTAAATTGCTTTTTATATGGATAAAAATAGAAACGTCGCGCGAGTTATTTATTGCAGATTACATTAAAACATAAAAATGAATCAACCTCAGAGAAACATATATATTGACCTACCCTGGTACATACAATGTGCCGTTTATATGTAAGTCCTTAATCATCCACCAGGATTGCGAATTGCATTTCAAGTAACTCAATTATTTCCGTTATCATGAAAATTCATTTCGGAAAATCGTCTGGGTCATATTTTGATTTTAAGCAATTACTTTATTGGGGTCCTCGACTGCTCATACACGAAGTTAAAGGATACGCCTGAGTCGTCCCGCTATTCTTTCGCCACAGCAGCGACGAACTTTTGCTGTGGCGTAAGAAAAGCTGCGGATTCCCATTAGGCAAATCGCAAGCACTGCTTCCCGTTAGTGCTCGCATCTGTTTGACTTTCCCCCACTGCGAATGAAGTACAGTGAACGAAGACCTGAAATGACACACGAGTGACGTGGGTTGCCCGCACAGTATATATGTCTAGTTTCAGTTGTACACGTGATATGTAGATTTACTTGCACTGAATCGTGTTTCGTCACGAAGTGAAGTAGCAAATATTTTTAAGAATTAATGACAGGTAGCTTTAAATAACCATTCCAAATTTCACCATGGACACTAACTACTGTAGAAACTGGCAAAATACCAAAAAACTGACTGACCTCAAAAGAATGGCGAAATTAATTCCATAAAATGAGACAGAAATATAGAAACCACAGTGAAATATATATATGGGGCTAAAAAACCCTCAAGGTACAGGCAGTGCGTATACTTTTTTATTGCGAAAACTTTTATCGGAAGATAGTACAGTTTTTATTAAATGTGCGTATACTTTGAAAATAACCTAAGTCCAAAAAAAACTCTCAACCCACATTCCTCAATTCAAACTGCAGAAGATAAGTATTCCTTAATGATGGCATTGTAACACATTGCGAAGACAGATATGATATTTCACTTTATATGTTATATACAGCCTCTCTCACAGTTATCCATAAGATTACAGACGAAAACTCTATATCTGAAATAATACCAAGATTCGTGAACTATATCATCAAGTAACCAAAACTGGAATAAAAATTACAGCAGCATGGATACCCCCTCACCAAGGCATAACAGTCGATCGATTAGCCCAATCAGCCTCTTCATAACTCCCAATAAATTCTCCTCCATGCTCAACCAACACTTTACAATGCGTCTGGGGTCTAATTAAAGAGAAATTGGAAAAAATGGAAAGAAAACTGGAAAAATTAAAAAATGGATTCATGCATCAAACCATCACAAAATTGACAAACTAACTGTAAAGCCGAAGCTAAATCGCAGAGAGCAAATCGTCATCTCAAGAAATAGGATTGGTCACAACAAACTAACTCAACTTCATTTAATAGAAAAGAGACGTCCACCAATCTGCAATCAGTGCAACGTCCCAATCACAATGCAGCACATACTACTGGAATGCACAAAATACGTAATAAGATAAAAGAAATCTACAAAATAGTAAATTCTCCAAACTAACAAGATGAAGCTATGCAATTCAAGAAAGAAATACATTTCTGAAATTTCAAAATATTGCTCTCAAAATTCTAAGATAATTATAACTTTATTTTGTAATCAGATGGAAATGTAATTTCTTAACTGTAAATATTTAGCCGCGAATGACAGTAGAAGCTAATACGACTCTAAATAAAAATAATTTTAAAAATTACCATTCCCTTACAAATATATTAACAGATACATTTATCTGCACTAGGAAATGACTCAAAAACATTTTCTTTATAAATATTACCTGGGTGTCCTCAGATTCCCGGGGATTCATTTAAAATATCCCGTTACAGTTTTACACGCGATCAAAACCATCACCGATAACGTCACAGTTTTTGAAAATTTATCTTTTTCGCCCCACCTGTATGAGAGCAGAATTTCATCATAACCACTGTGATGACACAATCAAGAAATCAACTGCCATCTTAAATCGTAGACAGAATAATACACAGAGACAGTCAGTAATATTATAAGAAGACACTTGAACCATCTCTTCGGTCTGATTACCGTGCAACTACAAAAAATAAAATTGTGTGTGTGCGGCCCTGGTCTTTATACAAAGTATTCCAATCATCTGCCCTATGACTAATTAAATGTATCATTACTTAAATAAAATGTCAATTTAATTTAAGCATTACATCACTTTACATATGTATTCCATTCGATTTATTACCTTGATGTAGCCTATCAAACGTGAAATAATGCTTAAATATAACTATATTTTATTTACGTGATACTTTTTAATATTATTTCGAGGACATCGTCGACGCCGCCACACTTAACGGATACTCGACTGCGTGCGTCCGGCGGAAAACAAAAAGTATCAATACTTATATAAAATGTAAGTTATATTTAAGTTACATTTCAAGTTCTTTTTTTGGAGGGGGTGGTAGTAGCACCTTTTTTGGCCTCAAAAGGGGGAAAGAGAGAACTTCAAAGGATAGACTGAAACCTTCTTTGGAGTGATAACCACTAAAAAAAACGGCAATGGGATATAAGGTTCATGAATGGTAGACCTCGCAGTGTGCTAAAGCTGACTGCGTAATTTTTCACACACACACACACACACATATATATATATATATAACAGCGTCAGCTGTCATTACATATGTGCAAATAAAAAAAATTCCATCTCGACTGGATCAGTGTTGATACTTTAGCCAGTACCATTTCATAATTTTTCCGCGATAACACTACGCTTGTTGCACAGTAGAATTCAATAATAAAAATAATTCACATTATTAATACAATTTAAGTCTTCCATTATCGAATGTTATAATTAGGCCTTTTGGAAACTGGGGCACTTTTAGTCTGGTGCAATATCTATAATTTCTATTTACTATTGACATAAGTATAAAGTTTATATAAAAATGTACATGCCTATCGTATTTCTGGAAGAAAGTTGAATATATTTGTTTACACAGAGCCTAAATGTATGTATATGTTAAGTACGTTTACATATACATAGTTCAACGGTCATTCCACTATCGCTGTTTGGCATGGTAATTACAAAACAAATGTTTGAATGTGAACCAAGGACAATTAGTAAACCTAGAATAAAAAATTAAAACTATTAAAATGAAATAATGTAGCATATCTAATTAATGAAATTTAAGTACTTGTTTTCAGTGAGCATTGTGAAAAACAAGTGGCTTTCCTTTGCTTTCAAACTCCTCCGATCGGCTGTTGTGTTGTCGGTTTTTGATGAAAAACTAAGGTCACTGTAGAAGAAGATAGACAAAGGAACATTACTGAGATGAGTTATAGAAGTGAGACAGCACGGTGGAAACAAAGTTGAAGTTTAGAATTCAGATAAGAATGACTGTCTGGAAACTTTGTTCATCTTCGGGGAATTGAGTATGTAAGTTCAAAGCATTTGGGCGAGTCAGAAAAACTTACAAACGAGGGCATTACTGTTACTATTATTGTTGGTCATTAAATATACGAAATGTACTCCTTAATACGAGCATAAATTATTTTTCTGGTCAACGATCAAAAATTAACCGTAAATCACAAAATTAAATACAGGGAAATGTCATATATAGTTTACAGTGAATCCATTTAGGCACTCTGAGTGAAGTATGACATCAAATCTTATCAGTCCTTTATCTCTGTCACTCAGGCCTTTAGCGATCTGATACCATTTTTTGCGATTGATGATTGAAGGTCATGGATCAGTGGGGACGAGTCACAATCTACCTTTTCAGCAAAAACTGTATATCTTAGTATTTCAACGAACAAAATCAGTATTTCCAACATCCATTGCATTCCGAAATGGAATGGATTGTATTCAACTCCTATTTAGACGTGATAATACGCAGCGCCTAGATAATGGCGTATCCTGTATGCCTACTCCAGCCAGTACTAAAAATAATGACGCACACGTGTTCCTATCATCTTCAAACGTTCCCATCCAATATCAGTTACAAGGCACTTGAACATTTAAAAGTCTTATCTCTGTCGGTTTCTTGAGAATATCGTAGAATTTAACTCAGTAGACGTTTTCTAAATATATTATTATAAGTTATCATAAATGTTTGGCTAATTAATGCGTACACGGTACACCTTGGATATATTGTCACGTTTCTGAGGGATCGTGAGATTCAATAACACAAACACGTAGAGGTTATATGCGTTTATTCAACGCCGAAGTGCCGTACAAAGCTCGTACTACGTAAGACTGTCGCCGATTTTATAATCCAGTCCAATTTATACATACATGGAACATTCCAGAAGTAGAACATTCTCGAAACCGAAAATACTAGAACTTAATGGCGAACAAAGTAAATAAAGTAAACAAATAAAAATGGTTGCGTCGCGTGGGACTCGAACCAGAGTCAACATTTTTACAGACCAGATTGATACCCTTCAGCTACCACTGTCTTTAGTCTTGAGATATAGCAATATTAAAACATGAAAACACTAATAAATTAGGAAACAAGGTAAATTCCAGAAATGGTGGGAATTTTTAAATGCGATTACTTAACATATAATAGCAGTACAGGAAGACAATGTAAACAATTTATGAATCAGATTTTTAAGGTCGCTGAAAGAAGTAAATCTTGTGAATTAACATTACATAACAAGACTCATAGAAAACGTAAAATATAAAAAGTCCGCCTTTAAAGTATAAAAATTAGTTATCAAAATAAATTCAAAACTTTGTGATAAAATAAGTAACTAATTTTCGTCTATATATTTTCTACTTCTCCTTGTAATTTGTATACAATACATGTAACTAATAGCGAGTTTCTTTGTGCATGCATATTACTATCTATATGATAGTTTTTCTTACTTTAGAAACATTACTCTCATATTTAACTCGGAGTGATTTCCGATTAAATGAATAAATTCAGGACACGAATAGTTTAAGACAACAAGAGTGAACTTCCTCTTTTTATTTCATATGAATATGTTTGAATTTTTATTTTCTTCAAATATATTTCAGACAATTTTTGTTGCTTTATTCACTGACTAGCTTGGTGCCTGGCGTTGCCCGTAAATTAATTTATATTGGCCATTTACTTTTTCACGCCCCCTACTTAATGAGAACTGCATTTCACCCTAACCACCCCCATGTATCAGTATCTTAATCAAGTAAATAAATCTGCTGGTACCTTAAGGAAAAATACACAGAAACAGTGAATTACTTTTATAAGTAATTACTTCAGACTAATGAGATCGAACACCTTTTTCATGTAGATACATATAAGCATCTAAGAAAAATATAATTGAGTATGCGCGGTCCTTGTCTTCGTATAACGTTCTTCAATAATCTGCAATGTGACTTACATGGCATTTTGCATTATTATTAACTAATTAAAACGTATCATTAGTTAAATAAAATATTAGTTAAATTTAAGTATTATTTCATACTTAATGGTTATATTCTCTTCATTCTGATTTGCTTTAAATAATGTGCACACCGTCATTTAGTCTGTCAAGCGTGAAATAATGCTTAAATATAACATTTTATTTAAATTATGATTCTTTTTAATTCCTTTACGAGAAAGCCGTCGCCGCCGCAATAATCATTCGGTTTATATTATTTGCTGAAATGAATGCAAATAGGATTTGACGCCATAACCATTTTGCAGTAAGTCAATATTGAGCAATCTGTTAAAATTTCCTTCAATTAATCTTCAAATTCAACCATAACCTAATATATATAGAAAACATTCGATTTTCACGTTAATTCTTCGAGCCCCTATTCAAAAAAATAGCATGTCCCTTTTTATGGATGTAAGTGATAATAGATTTTTAGATTATTATTAATTAATAACGGAGTGGTTGTTTTTCCGTAAATACATTTTGAATCAGTCTCTTGAAGACAGTTTCCTAAATATGAGACTAAAAATAGTAAATATTGAACTAAACGAATTATTCCGTAATAGTATTTCTTCTAAACTAGTAATAACAAAATGAAATCTTTATCTGACAAAATACCTAATCATGAATTGTTTTTCCAGATAATAAAGAAAGACTCCTATCAACCGCCTGGTCTCCATTTCCATCCCCGCCCCCTCAACCGCTCCCACATAAGCAACATGCATCCGACATTTGTATCTGCGCTAATTCTGCGAAACTTCAGACTACAAAGCGAGACGGGGCCAGCGCTCAGATTCAAATAAATTATTTCTGCAATTAAGTTGCTAAAGTAAATTTATATTTCATATCGCATTACGCATTTCAAATATTCCGTTTCCGATTCGGCGGTTTTTGGCCAAATATTTGGGGTTGGGAATTCTCTTGTTATTTAGGGTGAACATGTTCGCAGAATTCGTTTGCGGAACACGTAAAACCAAATGACCTGAATATTCGGACTTTGGACATGTTTGGTTACATTATGTTCGGAATAGAATAAATAAACTCAAAAATGATGTAATTGACAGTATAAAATATACAAAAACTCATGGTATACTATTATTCAAGTATTAATAATCGAATGCATTTAATTTTTTAAAGTTAAACTTTAGTAATACTGAATTATACCCGACGTTTGGTACAACGGAAGGGACATTTCTTAGCACGCCAATGGTCGTACAATCAGTCGGAAACAACAAAGATGACCAACTATACCATACTTATAGAAACTCGAAATAAGTTTCTAATAATGGAGTACGTGCATACGGGCACTGGAAAATATTTGAATCCCAGACAACACAGAGGGTTAATAACATGCAGTTATACAGTACTGAAACACAAAGGGACGCCAGAAGTTTTTTCCCCCCTGGGAAATCACATTTTATGTAATAAATAAATAAAGCTGTAACACAGATAGTCTATAGAGGACAGTGTAAAATAAAAAATAAAAAATAGACTGGTAGGTAGGCGGTCTGGAGCCACTGGAGCTGTGAGCAGATGATAGAAACAATTAGGTATATTGAATATTATATATATATAAATTTCCTCATATTGAGAAATTTCCTCATATTGAGACAAGACGTTCCACTAACTGGAGCGCTCTGTTCACATTTCATATGAAATATTCATAGTGAACAAATTTTTTTGACCGAATACAGGCAGCTGCTCATCTTCGCATTATCAAAAATGCTTGGTGTAGTGCATACTGTCTGACACTATTACAATGCGTGCACGAAGAGTTCGTACATAAAAGTTCACATTACTCTATAATTCTGCACTTGCGGATCCATGATGCACAACAATTTTTTACTTCTCAATATGAAGAATTCATTCCTGAAATTTTACCGTCGAGTTTTGTTACATCCTGTATATACAGAAACAATTCATGTGTGAAAGACTTTTACTGAGTTTTAATTTGAAGTTAGAATGGCTCAAGGAAAATAAGAATCCATAAATCATCTAAGCGCTCGCTGTATAGATGCAGTAGACCTTTTGCATCATGATACGTAGAACCAGACATTTAGAATTTCTATGGTTTAGTCAGCATGCGATGCAGATTCCCCGTTTCAGACTTTCATGACGAAACCATCGCTTCACCTTGTGTTGACAATGACACACTAACGCCTTACAGCAGTTCTAAGACGGATTTTTTTTCACATATACTTCATAGAGGTTTGAGAGCGTTTTTCGTATTTCTCCGATGACTGAACTCCAGCAACAAAATTCAAATCGAAATTTGCTTTGTTGAATGATAAATGGGGATAAGAGGTCAATTTACTATCATTATTTTTCTATTAATTCATAGAAATAAAGATAAATTAAAATTTAATGGTATACGCTCCTAGCGAATTTAAAACGTGTATATATAACGAAAACTAAAGAATAACCTTGAATTAATTTCAATTAAAGGTTAATTAAAACATACAACATGACTGAAATGTGTTTTACATTATAGTTTATTACTAAGAAGTTAACTATAAATTAAGAACATTGAGCCACATTACACTTTCCGTCATTGAAGCCATGCTTCGCCTGCGGAATAATAGAAGAAGACTAATAACTACGATACACTAAGCGCAAGTTATGCAGAAGTGGCTAATGATTTTGGCACTAATTTTTTATATAGACTGTGCATTACTAACGGAACCGGAATCACATTGATGTGACTGGTACAAGAGGTTTTCGGCGTTCGCAGGAAATAATATCTCTACAGAATCGAAGAACTCGGCTGTCAAATTTCATCATACCTACGCTCATCATAATTGTCACTAACGATTGGAACAGTGAAATGAAGCGTTGTGTGACACTCAAATTCGGCTTTAATGCATGTAAATACCCAGCTTCATTCAAAACTGATTAATTGGGACCACAATTTATTCTGAGCACATAATACGATTTTGTACGATTATTTATGAAAGTTAACGTATATATATATACATGAAATATGCAGAGGCCAAAATTCTATGGACGTCAATATTTAACAATCGCTAATTACAAAGGAAATTGATTGAAATAAACGATGCGAAAATACTTTAGTGGCGTGGATTCGGCACGTATTTTCCCGCTTGTCAACCAGCGACATATTTGTTTCACCACATACAAAAGTGAAAAATAAAAGTATATATTGGAATATGTTAAATTTAGATTTGGGAGAAGCCATTTTTTCAACTTGATCTGATATAAGACCAACTTAAGATGAAGTTGGTGCCAGCAGTTGTGATATTTTAAGGTCTCAGTGAATTGAACTTAATTCAGTACCAGTTTTTGTTTGTGCTTTGAAGCTGACCATGGATTGAACGATTAAACGCTCGTCTAACATTTTTTGAGGAAAAAATTAGTACATGAATCATAATATGTAAACAGCTGAATAACATAGCAAAGTAAATGTAAATTAATCGTTAGAGGCAAACATGACAACACCCAAGTCCTGAACACGTAGTTCAGAAAATGTACTGTGAGCAGAATACATCAAAATCAATGTGTTATTGAAGAATAATAATATAGAACGACTACAGAGGCGTTCCTAAAACTGAGTCGGAGTGAGAAGTTTGTATTTTAAACAACACACTTAGGAAGCCTGGCATTAGGCGACTGCAAAGTAACAATTTACATAAAATTGTGAAAGATACAAATAAATTTTGGATGTACTTTCAAGTAAGTAGTCATTGTTACATGAAGACACATTAAATATTCTGAATATTCCAGGAAAACTGAAAATACTGAAAGGTATAAGAAAAAGGCGCATTAATTTACGATAGCAGATAAAAATATTTACGATTGTTACGTGAAGTACTATCTTTGAATTGTTTGTCTGTGAAGACAACTAAAACATTTTACATGACAAAATGCATACTATTTCAAAGTAGTAGGTGTCTGGTACAATGAAACAGTCATTTTGAAAACCAAGCAACTATTATATAAGTATTTAGGAGACGTAATGTTCGACGTAAGTTGACCAGTTAACCTCGGGTTATAAAAGATTTTCCTTGTATGTCATTTAAGTTACATAATGGCAAAGTTCGATATTAAGAGACCTATATAGAAAAGGAGTGAACCAATCCATAATTAATCACACAAGCGTGCGTAATTTGTGATTTTTTTTCCCTTTAATGTTAAGGAAATATCAAAATTAATGTTTCCCAAGAAGCTGTATTTTCGTAACATAAATGACTAATTGTAATAATTATAGAGTTGTACAGTGTAAATATTTAATATTTTCGTTCCCCTGTGAAAAAATATTGTAATTTGGCATTGGTTTAGATTTTTTTGTAGTTAAACACTTTCTCAGCCTCCAATACAGGAATTAGATTTGCTGTCTTTCTCAAGGATTCCGGCCATGTAAAAATGATTTTTCCCAGATATCTAAGTGCCAATTTTGGTAAAATTAGGGACACCTTTGGAGAATTTAGAACTCTGTGTTGACACCTACATTTCTAAGAGTTAACAATCGCGTGAGAAAATGAGGTCAGACTGAAATTTTTACAGACAGACGCAGATATTAGTTTCCGGTAGAACTGCTGGGAACTGAAGGGGCTAGGGAGGCGTGAACGTGCTGCATCCGCCCGAAACACAACACCGTTTCACTTTCACAGCCACAGCTACCGAGGGAAAGTACCGCAAATTAATGCTAATGCCGTTACGACATCGCTCACTAGCAACATTATCGGAATTCCGTCGAGGAGAAGATGCGCGGAGCTTGCTTTTATTTGGCCCTAATACCTACAGATAACAGCTCAGGGCTTACGGCAGGATAATCCCTCCGAACATTCCTGCTGTTATCTCTCCTTCTATACGGACTGTACACGTTCCTCCCACGGCCGGTTAGTTACAAAACATCACATTCTGCTTACTTTTACGATTTTGTACGTAGAGAAGAAACTCGGAACACTTTATTTTATATAAACTTTTCATCCCTGCATTAATCAGAAGGTTGTGGCATAAGTCCCTTACAGAGAACTTTCTGAAGAGAGAGTGTACCCAAAACACAACGGAAACCTAGGTATAAATTTTACTCATTCAGCTGTCATGGTTATCGTTATCAGGAGCATCTGTTTTTCTTTGCAATGAGAATCAGGTTATCTGATATTTGACACCATTATATAACTGCTATTATTGAAGACTAATATCTTTATCGTAATTATGGGGAAAACATTTGCGTGATGTGGCAATATAGAGGCAATGAAGTAGTTCACGTGTCGTTCTCGACAAGTCGAAACTAAGATGGGATTGATAGTTACCATTTAATATGAACGGCAGAAAGTTGACGTCTATTACTACTTATTTTATCTGTTTTCAGAAGTATCCGATGGTTTAGATCGAGGTTTCAAGATTTGTCGAGTTTAAAGGATTTTTGTGGAGAGAAAAAGAAGTAAGTATAGGTCACAATTTCCACTTAAAGTCTTGGATTACTAATTTTACTTATTCTAGTCAAAAACGGTATTTGTGAAAGTTTATACGTAATGCGCCATCATTACAGCACATTTCCTTTGAACCTGGCCTATTTGAGCCGCGTACATTTTTGAACCTGCCTAATTGCCGGCGTTTCTAACCCGTGCTCACCTAGTTTCATTAGTGGGCAGAGTCGTCCTGAGCCTTGGATGACGTAGGCTGGGCATTGCAATAACATACAGTCCCATTTCCCCCTCTATTAGCGAACTCCTACGCACGCAACTATTCCCGCACAATCATTTATCTTTATTTACATTACAATTTAGTTTTACGGGAAGCATACACCGAAAGTAAATAGTATTGAAAATTATTTTGATGCAATTTGTACCATCTCGTCGAAACAGTTGTCTTACTCGTGAGAGGCAGAAATAGTATAAATTGAGACGGAAATTTAAACTGAGTCCTGGTTCATCGAAAGTAGAGCCCCAAATGAACACAAAATAAGAAAAATGAAAAAAATACTTTACTAAAAGTACTGGGGAAACCTATACAAAACGGTTTATTTTTGAACCGTTCAGTAAGTACTCAACGTAGTGGAGTTGTCAGCTGTCATTTATCTGGCACACATGACGAGATAAAATAGCCGCAAACTATAAACCGACATTAATTGGTGATTTTCCGAGGGTTCCAAAATCATCTCGCGTATCCCCCTCCCCCATCCGTCAGAAAAAAAGAAAACTAAGAATTCGTTAAGTAACACGTTAAAATATAAGAACAAATAAATTAATTGACTAAAGGAAAGTACGAGAAACTCAGATACCACCGTGCTCAATAGGATGATAGTCATGTTAGCCAAAAGTAAGTCCGTTAGAGTATATCAGAAGTTACATACGTTTGAGCCTTAAGCACATTCTAAAATATCAGTAGGGCGGCGGTCACCACTTATTTTTAAGGATATTTATAGTTGGATAAGAGTAATAAATACAGTAAAGTTAAAATATAAATATTAATGTTTATACTACATGCAAACAAACAAAGTAAAGGGTTTTAAAAAATAAATATCAATCTCAGTGTGATCTTTGACATTTCATTAACCATTAACTCATAATTAGTACAGTGTGAATATATCAGTGTTAGCAAACAATCAAAAAAATGCTCATCGGTAAGTCGAGACCTGTACTTCGATTTTATGACTGAAAATAATTTACAAAGAACTGTCAAGTCGAAAAATGGTTACGTTTAATACGCCTCCAGCTGCTTCTTGCCACCAAAATGGGTAAATGAAGGCTGAAACAAAAAATGAATTTATATATTTAATGAGTGTTTCTGAAGTCGCCATCGAATAGTGGCGGGCGCACACAAGATGGTCAGTCGGCGCCATGGCATCCACGGGCTTGGAGTTGGAGATAACTGGACTAAATCATTACTAAGTTCCCATATAGGAAAACAATTGTCTATAGCACACTGCTATTGCCATCATCCGTGCATGTAATATTGTAAGCAATGGGATCACAGTATAAACATACCTCCTATAACAATCCCCCCATTATAGCAAGGAATACAAAAGGCGCGTTTCTCCGGCCTGGAAGATCACAAAGTAAATTCTGGAATGCTCCAGTAATAGAAAGAGCCAAAATACCGACGGCAGCGACCTTGTGCCGACACCAGCAGCCAGTTACAGTTTACTTAGAACACTTCGATTTCGAAGTGTCCTTCACAGGCAGCTAAATCGGCTCTTAAATTTGAATCCGGCACTGAGCCACTTGTATCATCAGACGTCATCGACTGCTATTTGTTATTCCGAAATTGAGTTGTGAGGAAGAATGCAAACGAGACAGATTATACTTAACATTTCATTAACTTAAGTCTCTATATGCATCAGATGCGAAATCATCAACTGTTAATTAGACCAAAGAGAGTTACGCATGTCATTATAATTTCTGAAAAAAAAAGAGGGGAGATCAATCATCATCAAGAACGAACCCTAATCCAGCACGTTAATCAATAGAGAATTATGCAAAGCAGACAGGTTTTATTTAAGTGTAAGCACTTGAAAATCCACATGAGAGGAAGATAGGTAAAATGAACTATAAATTCCAGAAATAAATTATATTGAAAACTATAATTTACTTCGATAAATTTAAAAAATCAATTTATACATTCGTGGTTACTATTCAGTTGATTGACCACACGGGGCTGTAGTATACTTATAAGAACCGCACGACTGATATAAATGAAAGGATTTCTATTCTAACTTGTCGCTAAGGACTTTTTCTGAGAATAATTTACAAGCTCCTCTTGGATTTTAGATTAACTGATCCAAGCACAATTCTTTTCCATACAATATGCAAACTACTACTTTTTTTTTGTAAAAGACATATTAAAATATGAATAAGCAAAAGTATTGTTTGTACGCTAATTATGGTTTCGTAAAAGATACGAGCTGAGATGGAGCAACACGACTGGAGCTTTGTCGTGTAACGGGATCTCCCTGGCTTCTGGGTGTCACACTACGCTTTATTTTGTGGTCCTGCTAAGGCTAAATGTTAGCCGAGCAACGGCTTTACGTCATCTGAGCACTAGTAATACAGTTAAGCCTTACAATTCGAAGTACTCACTCGAGTGCAGTAGCTTGTAAAATGCTCTTGTATGAGCTGATTCAGAAACTTGAAGAAATCAAATTATTTAGTATTCTCTAATAAAGGATTAATTTTCTCCCCTCGGTAGAATGTAGACGTGATGAGGTACAATTTTTACGATCTAATCAATATTCAAATGCTTCCTCATTATGACATGCTTTCTGATCATATCCGCAAGATGGCAAAACATTGAGTATTTTAGTACACCTTTCATTGTTATAAATATAGTAACAAGTTCAGTGTTAAACAATTTCAATCTAATAAAGTTACCTCTTGAAAGAGGCAAGAGACTGCCAGGAAGGCCAAGACGCAAATGCACGGACCTATTCAAAAACAAGAAGGATGACAATGGATCAGACTAGCCAGAGACAGAAATAAGTGGAAATAACTAGAACTACGACTAAGTGACAGTGTGTAAATCGTGTAGTGTATTAATAAGACATCTTACGCGGATTAGCTCACCGCGTGAACCTACTAAAAGCTACCCCTACTTGTAGGAGGTCTTCGCCCTGAATGGAACAACATAGGCTATTTTCATTCATTCAAAGTTACATACTTCCAGTTGATAAAAGAAGTAGTTTGACATTTTCCTTACGAATTATTCTAATTGCAAATAAACATAATTGTTGTAGTTACGTGACGAACTGTTCACTAGCTTTCTTATTGAAAATTTATAGGATAATGTAACAATTCAACAATATAACGCTTTTAGCAGCTCTTGAATTTACTATTTCTTATATTCCTTAAGCTAAGTAATATTTCAAACAAATATCAACCGCAAAATATATTCCATATCTTCAGAGTAAATATTTATTTCTTTATACGCATTTACCAACCAAGTGCTACACACCGACGCGCTGATAGTTCGACTTACTAATTATAATAATAATTATAGTGAGAAAAAGATGTCAGTTTGAATGCCACATTAACCATACACTTCCTCCATTTCACAATAACCACGAAATAAGCAACTTCATTAACAACTCTATCGTTTATTAAGGTAGTTTCTTGCTAACACTTATTTTCTCTTCAGTGATACCTAATACAAAATTAAAACGACATACTGATCCCTTTCTCTTACTGCGTGGTTGCAGCGACCGACAACACACTATTTAGGCAGTGATGGTGAGACGTCTCGAATTTAGATGAACTGTACCAGATTGTTGTAATTATAGTTTAGGTTAGATTTAGAGTTAAGTGAGCGGATGATTGTGAGCAACATTCTCTGATTGTGGAGCCAGAGTGGGCTTTGGCCGGGTTTTAATATTAAATTAAATTGTTTTGATCCCGTTTTTCAATTATTGAATCATTCATCCCCCCCTTTAATTATTTCATGAAAGCCAAGACCCCTGAGAGTCTCATGCTCGGCTGGAAACTCACGTGTCTTGGCTTGACGCTGGCCATCTCCCTCGGGATCTCGCGGTTCGCGACTGAAGAAGGAACTCGTGTTAGCCGGGTTCATTTGCTCGGAGTGTAGAATTATATATATATGCCAATATCACAAATACACTAAATGCTGTTAGATTTTTGGCTTGGCACTTTAACAAGGGTATTTACTTTAAGCTGATATTTATCTGATAATAAAAAATGTATATTGAATATAGAGTTCTCGGGTTTCTAGCCTGATAATATATTCCTCCCTTTGTCGTCAAATGAGTTGTTTCAGGCAGTGGGGTACAATTTGGACAATACAATCGACAGGGTATGCCATAATTTTGCGTTAAAGCATTTGACAGGGAACGCGTCATAGGCTATATACTGTATTAATGACAAAAGTTTTAAAGAAACCCGTTGGATTAATAATTTTATCAGCGATTTATTACAGAAATGACTTATTAACATCAAGCCTAAGAACTCGCGTAGGTCTTACAGGGAAATTAAATCCTTACTACTATATATGGCCTTATTTACTATGGCTTTGCAAAGGTTTTTGATATAGCTCCTTACCACACATCTTGCTTCATAAGTTGGGTGGGACGGGAAATGACAGAAAAGTAGTACTCTTGGTGCAAAAAGTAAAAAAATATCGGATCTGTATCATCGGAAGTCCCACATTAATTAACAATTTACCAAATGGAATGAATTATGAGGTCCGACTTTTTACAGTTGGCTGTAATCTACAGGGAAATAAATATATTATAAGCTACACGCAGACATTCAGCAAAACGACTTATATACACTATCTACACAATTAAAGCAAAGTTATCCATTTCACAAGGTGTACATTCAATCTTGAATATAATATGATGGGGAAACTAATCCAGGAGACAAACTAAAAATAACTAGACATTTATTTTTACGGTAAATTGATGTGGGAGGAGCCGGAAAATTTGGGATACAACAAAGCCACGGACACTTTGCACTTTGTAATGAGAACTCTGAAAAGTAAAATACAAAGTCCAAAGAAATGACATAATTGGTACACCCACTAATGGAATACGGTGGAGCTTGTTGGGATCCGTATAAGAAAAATCTGATAGAATCCTTAGAAACGTTGGGGAAAGTTGCCGGGACATTCATATAAATAGGGCCTGTGCACGGTAGTGATAAAGTAAAGCTGCTGGGGTGGGATGCACAACAACAAGAAGGGAAACAAGCTGAGCTACAAATTTGGAGGTCAAAAATCTTTGCAAGAAATGGAAGAGCGAGCTCTGAACGAATCACTTTTACAAAATAAAAAAATGGTCGTTGAAAAATACTCATTTATAAGCCGGATAATAAATGATTGAAACAACCTACAAGAGTATTTGGAGAGAATACTCTAGCACAAAGTATCAAAACTTTCCTTAGTGAATATAGGTTAGTTTCGTGTACTGGTGTGATAGTCACTTCTTCACAATCTATAAACAATAAACCAAAGTGTTGTTATAATTCTTATGTTTATAGTTATAGTAGCTAACCTCTTATTCGGTTAAATACCACTATTTTTATTTCAGAATTGTATTTACACATAATTTCCTTTTTCGAAATTAATCTTAGATTAATATCGTTCTTTTTTATAGCTTTTACAACTGAAAATTGGTCACAAGTTCAGTTTATTTAATTATTTAAAGATATATTTATTTACTGCAGTCTCAATTGCAAACTCAATTGTGCAGCAAATAAGTACATATGATTGAATTAATTTTACAGTGTTAAATTATTCTCAGCTGACTACATTGAACAAAGAAAAATTTAAAGGTGTACAAGTAGTTTTAAAAAAAAACAAAATAAGCAGTATAGTTTTAAGTGAAAAGGAATTATCAAATTTTCAATAAAACCTTATTATCTCATGATATTTCTATTTTATTGTATTAATAAATAAAATGGCATATTTAATTGTGGTCTTTTTATGAAGTAAATAAAATCATACACGTTGAACATCGTGTGAGAAGACGTTCGTTTGGACTCAGCTAAATTAATGGAAGCAGTACAAGTAAAACTCTGCAGCAGTTCTTTAGCTCGGAAGAAGTACTGGTAAACTTAGAAACAACAGTTTCAGACTTGAAGTAAATAACCACATCTTGTTGATTTATTTAACGCGAAAAATGCGTTTAAATTCAAGCCTAATAAATTATGGTCATTTGTTTTAAGCGCTTAAAAAGTTTTAAATTTTCTGTACATATACGCGTGATTAAAACGGTAGAGTAGCAAAAATTGCAATTTGTGTTTTTAAAATCAATTAATGAGGAGCCGAAGCAATAATAATAATAATTCAGTACACGTGAATTCCTGAACATAGTTTTGTTTACATGCTAGTTTTGAGATTACTTGCTAGGATTTTATTAATATACTATCCGGTGAAGTGAAATGGAAAATACTACACTTTCAAGTACACGTTTTATTAGTTACAGATGAATCTTAGATTCAGCGTGCAAGGCTAATAAAATAAAAAATTTTGGTTCAATGCATAATGGGCATGTTATCAAATGGAAAATTTCCGTCAAGTTGCGCAATTTCAGTGCCTTGATCATCGTTCATTATTGAAGGGAAAAGGAACCTGAACGTTCGTGGCTTCGACATCTACCATTTATTATGCCTCGTGGAGTTTTAAAGGAAAAGAAGCGACTTTGAACTTTTTACTCCTACATTTCAACTTCTACTGGAATGCAATCTTTTAAACTTATAAAAACCCAAGATTGTCTGAATGGATTAAATACGGAGAAGGTAGAAGGAGACCTCGACTTATGAAATGAAGAATGCTCTTTATTTAGAGAGGGTGAAATAGCTGCTCCGTCGACCGGCAATCACCAGTCCGTATTTACTACTCTCAATTTCTGCACTCCTTAGCTCTCACATGTGATGAAAGCTCGCGGAGAAAATGAGCTTTGGACCGTTTTGTAATTAGTGGTGGTCAGTGAGCGTCTACCGCAGAGGCTGTGGTGCGGCGCATTTCCCTCCGGTCATGCAACTCTAATCTGCGACCTCTGCCAACACGCAAACATCTCCGTATCGATCAGTCCATCCACTCAAATTGTTGACTATGGTTTTAACGGCACTGATGGAAGTGCGAGAAGCACACGATGAATTGAGCTGCGGAGATTACACTTGTCGCAAGTGGAATCCAAAATTATTCTGCCGTGAAGCGAACCGTGCATGAACTTCAATGGGGGTAGAAAGGTTTTGCAATCCATTAGATTAGGAAGGGACGTGATTATAAAAATTACAATCTTGTTAGCGTTAAATAGGTTTGGCGTTGCATAACTAGATATTTGGGAAATGTAAAGTTATGGAAGTAATGGAGTGAGAAAGGAATGTTTGAAAGCAAATCATATTTCCTGAAAATGATTAAGTGTCTAGAAATCTACTTGTGCCGGAAATGTCTCAAGTTTCCTGTTATGGCTTTACAACAACCGATTTGGATACTAGCCGAAACCGCAACAGTTGTAAAGATGGACGATAGTATATAGACAGAACGCGCGCATAATTTCTTTGGTGAAAAGGAGTAAATAAACTTTTGAGGAGAAACAAGGTTTTGATAACACCCAAGGGAGCCGACATCATAAATGTGCTATCAATATATTCATAACTTTATCCCATGTTTCTGCATTGGTTGTTCTTACCTTCCTATAATTTTCCCTACAAATAAAGAACACCCGCCGAAAAGAAATTGGTAGACTACGGGAGAATATCTCGCTCACCTTAGGCAAATATGGTGTACGCGTTATAATTACTATAATAAAAAAAACAAAGTTAAGATAAATTTCTTGTTATAAAGGCATATCTATTCCAGATTAATAATGACTTTCGTAGTATCGAACTTGCCGCGGTCGTGATACCCAAAGTTTGTCCTACATTTATAATAATTATCAGATAGATAAATTTATTTTATGACAAAACAACTGTATTATATTCATTAAAAGAGATAAAAATATAATAATAGTCCTGTTCATAGCGCCGAAGCTAAGAAGAAGGCGAAAATTCCCATTACTGTTGAAGGACTCAATCTTACACCAGTATATCGGCACGCACGAACAGAAACTTAATAGAATTTGTTAATAACAACTGTTTATAAATCGGGATGGACCACCTATCTGACCGTTAATGGACAGTGAACGCTTTACATTTACACCTTCTTTGCTCAGCCGTTGTAATACATTATAAAATATAAATTAACGCAGGGAATCGAGGGTGTTATGGTCACTCTACACCCGAGCTGGGCCAATGCATGAATTGACAGTGTTGATAGAGGTTTGGTCATCTTGGCCGATATTGGTGAAGGTTGGAAATGGATTTGGCCGAGGTTGGCATCAAAGGAGGCCATTATGAACAAGCATGTATGACCCAGCTATTGGCACATAAAGAAGAGGGGTTTATTACAACTAGACTTCAATTATGTTTAAAGTCGATCGCACAATCCAGGAGCTACAATAAGATGACTGGTGAAATGCTTATTTAGATGTTTACCATACGGAATCTATCGAAATTATAACTGCCGGATCTAAAAACCTAAATATGTTTGTAGTGAAGTTATTCAGCCATTACACCACTACCATTGCTTACGGAACTTAAAAACGACACATTTACGATGTATTTACTGTGGTATACTTAAAAGGTGGGGATATGAAAAATATTACACACAAGACCTTCTAAAGGAAGGAATCGGCCAGGAGTGTGCATCACATCTGTCAAGCTGAAGTATATCATTTCGTTGTGTATCAATATAGACGGAGATCCACGAAATAGCCACAGAGCACATGATTCGACGTCACAATTTTGAACAGCGCAGATAAACTTGCCGTGAAACGAACTTGAATCGACCATAAAATTCCAGTAAACGCCATGTTTAGCACGAGCGTTTATTGTTTTGCGCATAAACGCGAAGATGAATAAAACCTGGGGTTGGGAACAATTATTATTTCGATTCATGTCGTAAACGTTCCCAATAACATTTCAGAAACACAATTAAACATTTATTAATCAAGTTGGTAAATAATGGTTAAAACTGAACTCTAATAAAACGAGTGTTTGAATTACAAAAAATAACAAAAACACAATAATAATAAATCATTCAAAACAAGATGTCTAAAGGAGAAAAGTTTGAAATGCTATTTCCTTTACCAATTAAGTAATTTGTAATTTTTTCGAGGGTTGAACAATTAGATTTATGGAACCGAAACTTACGCATATGAAATCGAATTAAAAAATTAAATACATGTAAATGACTGTCACAAATAAGTAATAACTTCTGTTGGTTAAATTTTATGAGATCAAGACAAAACTGTTTAGTATATCTACGTAAGCCTGAATATACCCTAAATAATTTCACTAAAATAAAACTTGTTCCACAAAAAAAAGTTCAATGATTTTTCTGAGATCATATGAAACCAGATCATCATACGAATATTTAAAGTCAATATTGACCATTATTTTATAAACTGGAAATAAAAAAGTGAAAAGTAATACAATAATTTTACTAATATAAAGTTGCAGGTAAAAACTTGCAAATAATGTTCAGTAATAAGTAACTTTACCTTCCGCATCCCCCTTTTCAATTCCCTTCCTATGCTATTAAAGGGGAGTTGCCTGTTTCAGGATCACCCTCATGTGGCCTGTTAACCCCCCAAAAAATTGTTATAACAACATATTGTAAATGTACCAAAATTTTCACAAATCTCACGCATGTAAATGTTAAATTGTAGGATTAATAATTTGTATTAACGACACGCATGTCATAAATGGCTACTCTTTGACAATAGTTGATCATTTCCTTATATTACAAAATGGGAAAGTGAAACACATTTGAGCACTTTTCTTCCTAACACCTACGCCAAGTAAATACTGTACGTGTTTGCAAATCGTGTGTATACATGATTATAACCTGTTCAGAACCTTGAAGCGTGTTGGTGTCTCAAGTCAACACCGTTGACAGATGACTTACGAGGTGGAACATCGTATCATCTCCGCCAATTTAGAGGATATAAATAGACATTAAGCTTATAAACATTTCTAAGCGATCGGAACTCTGCAATCAATAAAACAGCCCCTGACGGAACGAATCCTATGAAAAATAAGTACTTGTAAATAACAGGATGTCAAAAAAATTAAATATTTGAACATTACACAGTTTTGCAAGAAACGGACATTAAAATAAAACTCGAAAGGTCTGTTAATTTGAGCACAAAGTGTATTTTGAAAATTCGTAAACAAAAATCAGGTGAATTAAATAGTGTAGTGATGAGCCTTGTAATCAAAACAGATGAACATTTATTACATTTCACTTCTTTGTAAGATGTTTTCGTCGTAATTAATTTCCAAATCTGGTGTCTTGAAGAAATTTAATTAATGGTTGAAGTATCGATCTATTAATCTCATACCAGTTGTATAGGAGTATAACCATTAAACGTGGCCTCTTGTGTGTTTGATAGTTGATAAAAGACATATTTAAGTACTAAACACAGTGAATTTTTCACGAGTTAGAACAATGCGCGCCACTTCAGAAACAAAACAGAATTACGGCACAATCCAAGTTGGCTCTACCCGCTATTTACACAACAAGAGTAACATCACTGCATTTCCCACTCGCATTGAATTGGCAATTAACATCCTACACGGCGAATGTCCACTACGTCTCGGCAAAGCTTCGCAACACCAACATATAGGGTTTCGCGTATAAACAATTGGGAACCGCTAGGAATGCAGGACAACTCGACAATATTATTCAATAATAACTTAAACTAAATGAAACTTTAATATTTACTTCACATCTCTAATTAAATGTTCCTAAATTTTAGCATACCACATTGGGCGAATAAACGTAAATAACGACACAATTTCAACCCTTGTATAGGTAACGAACAGTAAGAATTGGAAGCATATATGCTGTTAACAGCTCGATGCAGACGCTCAGCACATGTGTTCGGCGTTCTACTCAGATGAAAATCGATGCTCAGGGGTCATGCAGCAACTACCTCCTGCCTTCCCCCCCTTCAAACGAACTCACTACATTTGTGTCACGCTTTAAATTGACAAGGTCACACGACTGTCTCTTTCGTCAACATGCGGCCGTACACTGGTAAACAACACACTTGTCAGAAGTAGATCAGCAGTAGATAATACTTACAGCAAGCTGGCCTTATCTGCAGGGCTGAGACGCGACGAGACCGATTGCGAACGGCACACTGAGGGAACTGATGTGCGCGATGGCCGAGTCCGCAGGCGTCTGCGCATGCGCCGCTGTGGGGCGGGGACTAGGGCTGCACAAACGCTGCGCTCAGACAGGAACAGGAACAAACTCCACAAAATCGTGCAAATATTTTTATAGGAAATACAAGACTCATCTGAAATTAAGCTAGCACTGTTTTAAGTTTTGTGGAAACATTTGTACATTTCTGCAGAAGTCTGCTCTGATTCTGAAGTTTGTTAACAGTCTCTAAAAACAATTTGTTCATATTTAATTTTTTGGTGTTTTCATCATCTCAAAAGGTTAGATTTAATTAAACACGTCTTTCCTTTAAGACTGTTTTATCTGTTCCGTGCGTAGTTTTAATTAAAGAAATGGAAAATCGCGCTGTCCTAAAATTATTGGTAAAAGGAGATTTCGGACTGACCCAACTTCATTCCAGGATCGTAAATGTGTTTGGTGGCTTGTCCTTCAATTTCCACGGTTAAAAATGCGTGACCGAATTAAATCAATGTGACAGTGAAAGCATAAAATAATTATCCATATGAAGGGCGTGCAAAAATACCTGAATGAGATCATAAATATGCGTATTAGTATGAAATGAATTGATGTTGTAGGATATGAAAAGATCGCGTCGCTTACATTTTGAAATATTAATTGCACTTGCTCGCTGTGGATCGAAAACACATGTAGACTACGTTTTTCCCAACAGTGATTGAGAATTTTTCGAAAAGCATGAATGGTTTTCTGGGTGAATATGTGGTGGATCAGTTCAGTTTTCCTGAGGACAATGTACGTGTCCTTAAAAGCGTCCAGCGATTAAATAGTTGAGGGATTTGAGCAACGAAGTTCAGGAATATCCACACAATTCCCAAGATTCAGATCCTTGGACATCCATCAGTCTCTGGAACTTAAAATTTTCCTCACTTATTAAAGTTTTTCGACAAATTTAGTACTGAGTGCGACTGTAGACTGGTACATTAGAACACTCCAGGACACTACTGGGCACCGCTCCATGAAATGTATTAATTTTAAATGAAATTGTCTTACAACAAATACAACTTGTTATCAGTCCACTCTTGTTGTATCTTTATATTGTATGTCTCGTTCGTAATTTATGAAATATTGAATGCAAATAATTAACATCCAATGATTCTACCACCACCAAATAGTTCTAATTCGGTCCACATATCATTGTGCCCTCTCTCTCTCTACAATTGAATACAGCCGAATCATTTCTCGGCCTTCTCTCTAGATGAGGCTGCTTTCATCCAGTTAGCCACAGATGTCTTCTTGATGTTCTTGCCCCACCCTATCAAATACTCGCCCACTTGGTCGTTTAAGATCTCGTGGGTTCGAGTTTACAACTCTATTGTCGATCGGCCACCCACTTTCATTGCAGTGAGTCCTACACAGTCCAGAACGGATCCTAATAACAATAATTTGTACCAATGGATACTATGATGTGAAAATAATAACAAAATGTTAACATTGGTATACAGTTTATGAGAGTTGACTGTCTAATAGGCGAGTATATTGTTTTATTGTTTTCAGTAGAAAAATAGTAAATTGTAAATAATTGATAGTTAATTATTGTAATTTATATTAAGAACAGAAATAAATAATTATACTTGGTTGAAGACATGAAGTGCTTTCAATTATCCTCTTTCTTATCTTTAAAAAGAGATTATTTCTTTTAACTTTATATTTCAATGTTGTAGTTTCAGTCAACCCGATTAACAGTTGACATTTATCTTTCACTGCGACATTCAACACATAAATTCAACTTCAAAGAATATAAACATAAATTTATATGAACTTCCAACACGAAGTCGCTGACAGACGTGAATATTTCATCTTTATGGATAAGAAAATTTGAATTCTTCGGTACAATTAATTGTAATTTTGTTATTTTTATATATATATTAGTTCTCGAGACAGCTTTAAAAGTGATTTTGGAACCTCGGTTTGATAATTTAAAACAAACGATTATTTTTATTATATTTAAAATTCTATTAGTAAAACTTATTTTCAGGTATTATTAAAATAATAATTGCTCTTTTAATTGTTATTTTCACCTTTTTATCTATTTAAACGCACTTAAATAGAGACTAACTGGTTAAATTTGTTGATTGGGTTCGAATAATAAATGTAGGTTTTCGTCGTTTAAGCTCGTAGGTACGGTTGAAAACTTGTATGTACGAGTAGATTTAAATTACGAAATAGCACTATGAGGGGCTTCGTTTTTTTAGCAGTACGTAAATGTTGGTGATAGAAAAAATATGGTAAATTCAATAAGTCCTTTAATAGTTCTCGCCCGCTATTAATAAAAACGCGTACAGAGGGTTTATATTCCCTCTTTTCCCATATCGAGAGGGTGACGGCTCTCTCATGACGACTTTATTCCGATAGACGCCAGTGTTTCCTTAAGTAATAATGTTTATCAAGATCCATCCTTACGACCTGTGTTAAATAAAACACCGAAAACTTATCAAATAAACGGTATCCAAATTATTACCTAATTTGTTCGCTACCAAAAGTGAAATAATGAGCTCATTGAACTCCGCCCAGTGCTGCAGAATATTTACACTTCATTTTAAATGTACAATGAGGTAAATTACAATTAAAAACAACTGCATCTTCCAAACGATGGGTTTATTTAAGAGGATGTCGTCAGACTACCGGACTTTTTTTGCAAAAGATAATGCATCCTATACACTTTTATGTTGTTAAAGGGGAGAGTTCACAACCTAGATTACCTTCAAGTAACCCGTTCCTTTAATAAAAATGTTTTACTTTGTTATCGTCCGTGAAACTGTTTTAGGTAATCGGGTCTTTAGATACATGTATTTCATTGGGAAAAACTCGGTGACATTGTTTAAGATTAATAAAATAAATTGAATGAAGACATGTATACAATTAAATTAATATATAATTGAGAAAAGAAGATAAAAACTACTACCCCTATAAAACTATATATATATATATGTATATTAAAACTAATAACTACCAATGATGTCCTACTGGTATCTGTACCATTTCTCTTTACCCTGCTCTCATTTCACTGTTATGACTTACACATTAAATTTAAATATCGAAGGCCATACCATTTTTTAAAATATGACTTTCTTTTCCACTTCATTCAATTTTATTAACAACAACCCTATTATTTTCTGTTAATTCTTGTAATAATACGTCAATTCATTTTTGAATTGTTTTATTATCTGTTGGACAGGCCTTGTACCTAGCACGTTTGCAGGTAGTCTTTTCAAAACGAGATTTAATCTGTTTAGAAAATAAAAAATTCCTACATCCATCCGCTGTTTCCTCTGTTTAATCTTTCCCAACTGATACGTTTCAGAAAAGTGGAAGGTAAAAGAAAATTGTTCACATTTCTACAGCCCGTTCGTTTTTGTATGCCCTGAATAAGGTACTAAGTTTGGCCTGTTTATTTCTATTTGTCAAAGTCTCTATCTCATGTTATGGAGAAATGAACACATTTTACGTAAGGAAACTGTTAGAGGTAACCTCACAATCTAAAAAATAAATCGAAAAAGTAAAATGGTAATGCATACTTCTGAACGGAGTGTATGGAAGGCGATGCTTTTAAAATCAATCATTATGAAAATTAGTTTTAGTCTGGGCGGCCAAATAAGCTAACAAGCTTAACGACTGCCGATTGATTCTGTTCTCTACCGACCCATTCTCCGTCGTAGATATGCTAATGGCCCCTCCATTCAGCGAAGTGTTAAGCCGCTCGTCAGGTATCGAATAATTACCCACGCGGGACGAAAACATTATGACTCGACAAAAAAATACTACGCCTACTGTTTGACCGTATCAGTGAAGTGATGCGAAAAAATCATATACAGTATATATACAAGATTAATAGTAATTACAGTTGTTAATGCTGCCATTGTTCTCGTTGCAACTGTTACCTTAGGTTAATGAATGATAATTTTATTATTCGAATCACCCCCTTCAACATAAATAATCTGTTTTTTTTAAAAAAAAAATATTGTAGAGGAAGCTTTGTCTCACAAAAAAGAAGAATTTAAAAAAAATTTTAATGTCTTAGTTTCCCTTTTTCATTAATCAACATGTTATAAGTAAATAGAATTAATTGATATATAAAATTAATGCAACGATATCCTATAATAATAAGAAATCTATAGGCTACTTTGTTTTACTGTTTTTAGAAAATATGAAATTTAAATACATCGACTTGTTTGCCAATTGTGGCGTTCGGACAATATTTAGATCATTTAATAATTAAAATTTGGTTAAAAATTCAAAATGCGTTGTTGTGGTGTTCAGTCCTAAGACTGACCTGATGCAAGTCTCCAGTGTAACCTATCATGCGCAAGCCTTTTCATTTCCTCATAACTATCACATCTTACATCCTCCCAAATCTCCTTAGCGTATTCCCCGCTTGTCCTGCCTTTTATATTATTACCCCACACACTTAATGTTAATTTTAGAAGACCCTCATGTCTCAAAACGTGGCCTATTAATCTATCCCTTGTCTTCGTCAACGCTCTTCCTCTATTCTGCTAAGAACGTCCCCGTTCGTGATACATCAACATCCCTAGTTATTACTCTTCTTATTAGCAGAATTCACAACTGCCGTCAAAATATCCCTTCCCAATCTAACATCCTTTGTTATTCCACTATTTCCCATTCTACACTCCATCTTCTTGGTTTTATCCACTATTATTCCTCATATTGAACTCAATCCAGGACTTATTATGGTTCCTAATACTTATTCTAACTCCCCTAACCTACAATATAATCGGAATAGCGTAGGGTATTTATTTCTTCTCCTTGCAGTATGATTACTTTTCCATATGTAGTTTCAACTTTCTTCATATAACAGCATGGTCGACAGACTGCATCCTCTCTTACGCCTTTCTTGATTACGGCTTTCTTTTCTTTTCATTTTTTATTCTGATTACTGCTGCCTGTCTTTTGTACAGGGTATGTATAAACTTCCTTTCTCGTTAATTTATTCCAGTGCTCTTCAATGTCCTTAATAGTGTCTTCAATTTCACATTATTAACCGCTTTTTCTAAATCTACAAATGCCTTGAACGTAGGCTGGTTTTTCTTATCCTGTCTTCTAAAATTTGCCACAAAGTCAATATTACTTCTCCTGTCCCTACATTTTTCCTAAAACCAAATTGACCTCCTAACTCGCATTTTATTTGACGTTCCATTCTCCTATATACTATTTTCGTTAATATTTTGCATACTTGAGTTACTAAACTAATTGTCCTTTGCTGTTTGCATTTATCAGCCCCAGTCATCTTCGGTATGGGTATAACTATGTTGTTACTAAAATATTGTGGTATTCTTCCTGTTTCGTAGTTTTCGTAAACTATCCTGAACAGCCATGGTATTGCTTCTTCGCCCGATGATCGTATCAACTCCGCTTGAATGTTATCAATTCCTGGCGCTTTACAATTGCTCAGGCCAGTCAGCGCCCTGTTAAACTCTGCTTTAAAATTTTGTCCCCAACTCTTCAACATTTACCTTTTCCTGCCATCTAACTTCACTAATTCCTAATATATCTTTTTAGATTTTCTAATCTAACAGCACGGTTTAAACTTCTGACATTCATCGCTCCGATTCGTATAACGTCACTTTTTGTCTTTCTGATAACATCCTCCCGAGTAGTCAACGACCGAAGATGCGAATAGGGGATTATTTTACCTCCGCAATATTTTACCCGAGAAGCTGCCATCATATTGTTATGCATTGAGCGTTACATGTACGCGGGAAATTAAAGACACGGCTGTAATTTCCCCTTGCTTTAACAGTAGCACAACCATGAAAGCTGTTCCAGCCATGCTTGTGTTTGTCCAACTTTGAGCCATTCCGGATCACTTTCCTCGTGTCTCAAGTCGGTAATAGTGAGGCCTGTTGCCCCTCACCATGCTAGTTTTTGTCCGCCCCGAAAAGTTGGTACTATTCAAATCTGACATGTGGTTCCCAATGCGCTACCTGGGAAGATGGAGGACTAGCATCCCCACATGTTTATTGTTTCCTACATACCAACATACGCACATATTCATATACACATACATACTCATATACCCCTACATCCTTTTCAGAACAATCCTAACTGATGGCCAACAGCGGTTGTCCCGACGCACAAATCTTCTTTCCTCGTTAACGTCGCTACAAACATTTAACTATTACGACCTAACAAAATTTATTTATTATATTAAAACTTTATACTATTATTAAAATTATAATTCTAAAATGTCACAATTTACTTCAGTTATATCATTTCAAGCATACGATATATATATATATTGTAACATGAAAAGTTACGATGAACAATGCAGGCCAGCTTGCGAGTTGCAAACGTTTGAGGAACTGACGCAACCCGGGCCAACAATGTGGTCTGGCGAGACGTTGGGAGTCGTCATGGGTTGATGGGAGCAGCAGGTTGTGTCGGCGGGACGACGAGAGAATGACCACACCTTGCAGATATAATCTTTTTTCATGCTCCGATTGAAATTAAAACTATTAAAATCAATTTTTGTTGTCTTTATGAATTTAGGAATTAAGAAATCCTCGAATACGGTGGAACGACGGATCTGCTACATTATATATATATATATTAGACATCGAATTCTTTACATTTACATTTGAACACAATAAGATAACTGTTGTATAATGTTTTACCAACGTAGCTCCCATTACTTTCTTCTAACATGGAATAAAGTTGATAATTGTTCTAATGAAACATGCTATTATGCAAGATGATTCCCTAACACAGGTCTTATTGTCGTAACAATACTCGTTTGCGTTTGCCGCACTATAATTTTTATTTATTACGACTTATAAAAGTTAGAGATTTGAATTGATATTAAACTTAAATTTCCAATTAATACATTTCGATTGCTATCAATCACGTCCGTTATGAATTCACGAGGCTCGTAATAGGAAGGAAAGAAAAACAACTTTTAATGTTCATTGCTAATTAAGTTTGCTTACATGTACAACCATACTGTAAATATATTTGCCCTATAAATACCTGTGGTTCCGAAGATCTCTATTAACTGCACTTATCACGTGTACAGCCGTTAAATGATTGCATTAAAAACTTCATGGCGGTTGACACGGTTCGTAGCTAACAAAAACTTCCTTAGAGTTAAATTTGGCTTTTAGCTGCAGATAAATAGTCATAGTCCGTTAGCATCTGCATATATCTCAAATAAAAAGCTCACATTCACAAGAAAAGTAAGAAATTTACCAACATTTTCGGAGAAACCACGCACTCGCACCCAACCCCGCAATACGCCATGTCATTTAAGCAATGTGGCAGCCTTTTCCACATTTTTACAGCACGTCATTGCATCGGCAGAGAAAAATATTCGATAAAATAGATTGCTATGTAGACTTTACGATGGAAACTTATAAAATGACTATTCAATTTTTTACATACCAGCATTAAGAAATGTTATTTTACTTGTGGTTTTAATGTTTATTTCAATTAGTTATTTTTCATATGGGATTATTGGACTTACGTTGAATATGATAACTCTTTTGTGTTAGTTTATTAGAGGTTTTATTCTTAATTAATGGTCTTTGATAGTTATTGGTTTATTGGTATCAGTAACTCTCAAGGCTAATTCTTTTGTTGATAAAAATAAACATTCTGGTATTTAAGACCTTACTGAAGATGGTCCAATAAAGCTGGCTGCCTGTTTCTGTGTATTCTTTAAACGTTAGACCTTCTCCTGCTTCTATCACTGTAGTTTGTTCTTTTACTGGAAAAATTCGGTTTTAAATGCAAAGATTTCTGATTGGTGGCTGCACTCATTGCGGTACTCTGTACTCAGATCCCTATGGATTAGCGGGACGCAGATTGAGAGGGCTTTGTGGTAATGCCCTCGCTTAACTTCTTTCAGTCGTGATACAAACGTGTCCACAGTCGTAGGACACTACAGAGATACTCGTTTTCAACTGTATATGTCTTTATATTTGAAATATTAAAAATTGTAATCCAAATTACTTGCTTTAAACTTAAACTCGAGTTATTACTGTAAATCCAAAGATGTTACTGCCAAATAATTTTAATTTATAATAACCTTTGGCCAGTATGTAAAATTGTGCATCAGCACATGAAAAGAAATATGTACAGTTTAATGCCGAAGGTCAACATGATCTGTATTGTAAGTGACCTAAATTTCTAATAATTTTTAAAAGTAATTACAGGCTCCGGATCGGCGTAGCAACAATAAATAGGCATGTGTCAGAGAGACATCTATCAGCGCTAAAACCATGAGTAATATTGTGGATAGTCTTTTAACAGTGTCAGTGAAGCAACTATCAACGCTAAACCACAAACATTTCTGTGGTCAGTTTTTTTAGTGTCAGTGAATGGCTGTACTTTCGGTGTCAGTAAAATTATTCACCCTAACACCGTAAACAACTGTGTTTAGCATGTGTCTCAGTGGCAACCTAACGCTATAAATTATAGTGTTGTTAACGAGGTGTTGTAACACATATCGAGGAGGACATTTATTTATCATGGCGTCAAGAACACTTATGAAGATTAGAAAATAGTTTATTGGAATTGATTTATATAAGTTACATTTATGTCGTATTTTAAACAATTATGTATTAAGTTCAAATCAAGATAAATTATTTCGATTTAGGGAAGCATGAATGAGGAACTCGTACTTTCTATTGTTATTGTATATGGTTTAAATTCAATTAAATATTTAAAATTTTAATTAATCAAAATATTATAGCACAGTTAATTTAATTCGTATTTTATATAGCGCACATCTCAATTTATTTGATTTAGTTAAATTTAATTTGTCACTTAAATGTAACTTAACCATGTTGACTATTTTCCTGCTAAAATGCGTTGCTACCCCCCAGTAATTAAATTATTATTTTATTTTATTATTTTAATTTTTCATCTAGCACAAATATCTGTGTTAAATGTGCGGCTGATACAAGCATGGGCACGTGCAGGTAAACAATTTTAGGAAGAGGCTTCCATTTAAAGATAGCCAGGATTCCGGAATCCGCCTTCGCCCTTACAGACCTAAGCAGCATTTTCACCAGACAACCAGTAAAAATTTAATAGATTTGGCTTGGGCCAGTTCCCACCAATAAGGGCAGCTGTTATAATAAATAGAGAAGGAAGAGGAGGTAAGCAAAAATTTTGCACAAAGGGTAAAAAGTATTCTGAGCTGAGATTTGGCGAAGGACGATCGTGGAAGAACGGAGAGCGAAGCAGATGACCACGTGACTAAAACAACCGGGCATTGCTCCAAGGTCTTTGGCAACAATCCGTACTTTAAGCTGTCGGAAGTTTAATTTTGTTTTTGGTCATAAATTTCTTTTTTCCGAGTTTCCATCCTAAAACACTGTAACCTTGAGGGAAAGAGTATCATGTTGAACGTCTAAGAATATATATGTTTTATACTTAGTTTATGCTTTTGTAATTTTTTTCTTTTAATTTTGTTGAATAAATGTAAAATTATAATAAATAATTTACGGACCACGTGGTGTGCCAAAGTATTAATATACGTCCTATGAATTTAATTGGAACAACGTATTGCGCTGAAATAATAAAACTATATGTAATTGAAATGCAATCCGTGTTGTGTACGCTTAAGGTATTGAAATAGTTCTGCACATTCCAAGATGAATGGACAATAAAAGGCTCCTCAAATGTATGTAAGGCGTCAATTACTAATAATACAGTGGTTTACGTAATTTTACAGATTAAATAGAATTCTAGTCAGCATATTGTACGCCTACTAGTACATTAGAAATGGTGCAATTTATATAAATATGTCACGAAAGTTACTCAATAACCTAGGTAACAGTTTGAAAATTGGATCAAACTGGAATTTATGTGTTTATAGTATTATTTTCGTTGTAGTAAGTAGTTCTATAATTATGTTTATTCAGTCATATATTTTTCTTGGAAGATTCTACCTTGTAGAAGGTAATAGTACATTTATGACTCGTACATGATGCCTAAAATTTGAATGAATCGAAGTATAGCCTGTTATCATGTGTTTGGTTTGTGAGTATAAAGAGCAGCTTGTTACCCGAGCCAGTCTGTCGGAAATCCTGTAACTAAAATTGCCAGGGCATGCATTCAAGTGGACTGACACATTGGCGTAATGAGGGCTCCCTTGGGCCAAGCGACACATTCCAGCGTCCATAAATGCACTGCTAAATTACTTCGATTGCAACACTGATCGAGTATTGCTCAACTGCACGACGGCGCCTATTAGTTATTAGTGTCGATTTACGAAATCAGCTGCTGATATGGGATGATAAATATAGAAAGTATCTGAGGACAAAATCATCGGCTTGACGGCCGACAAGTAGACCCATGAAGAGGTTCAAAATATCGTTAAAATGCTATTGAATCATGCGTTGGAAAAACCGGATTAACATTCTTCAATTGGTTTCTTGCTGTAAACTAGTTAATATTTAAATTACTTTTAAAGGATAAAAATGGGAAAATGTCGACCGAATCCGGGAATCGAGCCAAGGACCTTTGGATTATATAATTAGTTAATTTTAAGTGAATCACTAATATATTAACCCAGAGTAAGGTTTCAGTCATTTTATACAATATATTGTAATTATATAATTAATAAATATATGTACATTTAATAAATAATTGATCATTATTGTATTTAAATTGGTATTGTTTGTACTATATTTCAGTTTAAATTTATTAAATTGCAGCATAAATACAAATGATTTTAACAACACAAGAAAAAATGAAAGATTTGTTTGTATAAAGAATTACTAAAATGTTTTTTAATGTCGTTAATAGTCTCCGTTCTTGGATAAATAAAACGTTCACACGCTAGATGCAAATAGAAAGATGTAGAATGAAGGCTGTGTTTGATTTGGCAGTATGAGCATGAGATTCTTTCCCGAAGGGTATTTAATTGAGAATTTATGTCGTAAAATAAAACTTTGAAGAATTTTAAAAAACTGTTTTGCACGGATTCAGTTTTCTTTAGAAGGAATTTAGAATGTATTAAACGATACTTAAACAGTCTTGGGTTTTGATGGGATCTGCTGCTGTAGACGCTATGTCGTCCTTCTGTCCGTTGACCACTGGCTGAGTCCTTTTCTAGGTGCGGGTTTAATTCTCGTCGCTTCATCTAGCATCCGCTGTCTGCGTGAGGTGTATGTGTGTGCACTCACAATTTCGAACTCAAGAAAGTAGTTGAATACTCGAGTTGCGTACTCCGAAGAAAGTGCAGTCTCATCGGCCATGCACTCGGTTCGGTCCGGGCTGTATAATTGTTGTTAGTTGATCTGATAATGGAATTTGTCCGTCGTTTTGATAGACAGACCACGTAAAGGTTATTCGCTTTGGTTTCTCTTCCGTGTAATAGCGTAGGAAGGGATGGAAAAGGGAAGACATGGAAG
This sequence comes from Eucriotettix oculatus, assembly GCA_034510155.1. Classification (NCBI taxonomy): domain Eukaryota; kingdom Metazoa; phylum Arthropoda; class Insecta; order Orthoptera; family Tetrigidae; genus Eucriotettix; species Eucriotettix oculatus. Next base: position 203,130,204 of record CM067376.1, read on the forward strand.
GTAGAACTAGGTATCTAATGGCTGACTAGGACCCCCCGGTCTGTAGTTTAAGGATCCTACCCGGTGATTCACCTAAAAGTGACGCAGGGAAAGTCATATAGGAACATGCATCAGGTTGGGCCCACGCCCTTCCGATAACGTTGCGACAGGTGTTGTGAGGACCGAACAAAACCGACTCCTTGCCTCGACCAGATTTGGGGGCAGCTGCTGACTGTTCCAATGGGAATACAGACAAGTCTTACCGTATGCCCGACGTCTGTGACACGGAAGCATACACCCTCAAAACTGGCCGAAGTCGTGTCGGTTTGAGTGAGGTTTCATTTAAAATTCATTAAAAATGGTCAAGGGTGGGAAAACAAAGTAGAAAGAAGTAAGCTCATACGGATTTCCTTGTACCCCTCTGGGTATATCATTGGTAATTTGTCGGCTGCGTCTTCTCTCCGCGGTGATCCCTGCTGGCCTGTACTCGACTACGGCGATGAACTAAATTTAAATTCCTCAAAAAAATTCTATTCTCCAAATTTCAAGTAAGACTGGCAGAGATTTGTTAATACATGTAAACTCGTCAGAAGACTGACTCCCCCGTGCCCCACTCCGTTTTCACTTTTTTAAGAATTTAAAATTCAGGAATGAATTTTGTGCATTAGAGAAAAGACAAATCATTTTATATCTTTTTCCCACTGTAAAACGTGCTCATTGCAAATAATAATTCATCAGTAATACACTGATTGATTGATTCAAATTAACAATCAACAAGTTGTAAATACAATAGTAATTTGAGTTTATAAAAGTAAAAACAGGCAGAATAAAGTAATGAAATCTGAAAGAAACTTTTATCTACAATGTTCTATCAACATCATTTACGTAAATAATTCACGAATGATTAATTTCATTAAAGCCTGGAAGACGATGGAGTTGCTATCCATCAAAACGTCGCTGTGTACGGAGATTACCCGGTTGGAAACCCGAGAAACGTTTCTTGATTAATTTCATGTTCAAAACGTGGCATCAGGAATGAGCAATTGTTCAGTACCTGCACGTAATTTCTTTCACAAGCTACGTATTATAAATTTGCACTCCACGCAATTAATTATAGTTGTAATCTGCGGGGAAGATTGTACCTAGAGTAGTTTTGTATTGATGAGGAATATGGAGAAAGTCAGGAAAGCGTGGAAGCTGCGTTGTTTCAGCAGGTGAGTCTAGAACTGAGAGCAGCCGTGAGTCAGACTGAGACGACGCCAGGCAATCAGGAACAAGACGCATGACGCCTTGACGATACTAGAAAAATTCAATTGGGACAAGGCAGAAACCAGAGTATTTTTGAGGAAGCAGGTTATGGAAGGACGAGAACACGATAAACTTCTTCTATCATTGTTTGACAGTCATTTAATTTTAGAATATGCGGATTACTATATATATAAACATGTTGCCCTCGTAGCAGATTCGATTTCAATTTATTTCATATTGGCTAGAGCTCTATATAAACTAGGAAACTCTGACACACCTTAATGTGATAAAAGATTATAGCCTACATTTTATCTGTGTGAACAAAATTTACTTTCTGTAACAAAGATGAGTTTTCCACTGACAATTTCCTGTCTCGTTCTGAGATGAGATACGATTCGTTGTTTTTATCCTAAGACTGGTCTGATGCAACCTTCCACGTTAACGAATCTTGCGCAAATCTTTTCATTTCCACATAAGTATCAAATCACACATCCTCCCTAACTGCTTAGCGTATTCCATCCCTCGTCCCCCACTTCTGTTCTTACCCCACACACTTTCCTCTAATGCTAATTTTACAAGACCCATATGCCTCAAAACGTGGCCTATTATTCTAACCCTCCTCTTGTTCAATGTCCACTATATTGTTCGGTCTTCCCATATTCTGCTTAGAACTTCCTCGTTAGGTGAGCCCCGCACTCTCTTGGGGTAAAGCGACTGCGAGAAAATATTCGCAGGAACCTTATTCCTACATGATGGTGGTTTTCTTTTAGCTAACAGGCGATATGAGGGTGATTCTGAAATAGACAACTCCCCTTTAATTGCGTAGGAAGGGATTTGAAAAGTGGGGATACGGAAGGTAGAGCAACGTAGCCAAGGGTTGACAAGGGCCCCCGGGCTGTGGTTTAAGGATCCTACCCGGTGTTTAACCTAAAGAGATGCAGGGAAAACCCTAGAAAACTGCATCGGGTAGGTCGGGCATTGGGTACTATTCGAATGACGGGAGACGAGTTTGCTGTCGGGTCGCAGCATTCCCTTCTCCGTGTTTTAGGAAGCAGTAGGCCGATTAATCCAATGGGATCAGCGGACAACTCTTGCCTTATGCCCAAGGTCTTCGACCCCAAGTATTTTATTTGGTTTGATGCAGCCACTGCGGGGCTGACCTGAATATGTCGGGAATGCCTCGTACTCTGCGTTTTTCAAAGTTCTCCCATGCCGAGACACCTTCATTTATTTAGGAGGTATATGTACTGGGGCCAACTTCCTCCTAAACCTTTCGGAGACACGGATAAGGGAATGCTACGACCCGACGGAAAACTCGTCTCCCGTCATTCGGAAGGGCGCGAGAATAGAACCCAATGCCCGACCTACCTAATGCAGGTTTTCTAGGGTTTTACTTGCTTCTCTTTAGGTGAAAAACCAGGTAGGATCCTTAATTTATAGGTCGGGGGCCCTAATCAACCCTTGGCTACTTTGCTGTACCCTCCTCATCCCCCCTTTTCAATTCCCTTCCTATGCTTTTAAAGGGGAGTTGCTGTTTCAGGATCACCCACAGGTAACCTGTTAACCAAACAAAAAAATGCTTGAATACGCAGGGAGTCAGCAAACCAAGTTTTGCATTATAATAAATAAAAATTATGCGAGTCTCAATTAGAAGTTCAGTGGCGCCCAAAAATTTCAATAAAACGCTACTTCGTACCTGTTGCTAGTCGCCTAAGATTTATTGGCAGCGTGCAATATCCGAGATTCGTGATGTCTGAGGTAGCTGAGTGGGAAGGATAAGAAAGTACGTTAAAATATTATGTACAATTGAACTTTATTTAAAATTATATTGATACGCGGATAACATAAATCGTTTGAATCGTTCGCTACTAGATTTTAATTAGATAAATTTTGAGAGAAGTAACTGCAATAAAAATTATTCTTCGTTGATTTTCGAGATGTTTAAAATAACATTTTTCAGATAATACCGGGGTTGATACTGGAGCAAGTGGAATGACAGTTGTGTTTCCCATTATTAATCTGGCAAATGTGTGAAGTTTCAGTGACCCCATACGATGAAAAGTTTCTTGAAGGACTTGAATGTGTTCTTTTCCTTTGCAATGAATCACCTCTTCCAGTATGTGTGCCTGTGTAAGTAGTGTAAAGAAATAGTTGTAACCGACTATACATATTGTACAGCGGCCGTAATAGACGTTTTCTCTACGGTGCTTCCATAACTCAAATGAACCATTGAGTACTCGCTAGCAAAACTAACGTGCGTTACAAAACGTTTCGTGTGCATCTCTGCAAGGATATACTTCGACATAAAGAGTTCTTGTAGGTTGAAGACAAGGAAATCAGAACAAAAGAATAAATGGTGGAAAAGAAATGTTAACATTGTATTAAGTTTCAACACATTATTATGTAATCAATAAGTTTTACATTAGGAAAAAAATAGGGAAAATCCCTAGAAAACCTGCATCAGGTAGGTACCCGGTGTTTCACCTGAAAGAGATGCAAGGAAAACCTAGAAAACCTGTATGAGGTATTTATTGTTCTGTATCAGGTAGGACAGGCTTTTCGTTACTGTTCTCACACATTTCTGAATGACGGATGATGAGTTTCGCATCTTTCCCTTTTAAAGTCTGAACCAGTTTTAGCAGGCAGTTGACCGACTGATCCAATGTAATCAGCGGATAACTCTTACCGTATGCCCAAGGTTTTCGACTCCAGTACCTGAAGGTGCCTCGGCTTGTGAGAACCTTAAAGAAACCATCGATTGAACGAGGCGTCGCAATAGGTAAGTCCCGCAATCAGTCTGGGGAGAAATACCTGGGAATGAAAGGTCCCACAGACATCTCAAAATTCTATTAGTTGCAAGAAAAGTTATTTTAAATGTATGTACCTATGACAATTTCGTTTCTGTTCAGGTGAATGGCAGTGATTTGAATCTTAAGAGGAAGATGGATTTGATAGAGCGAACTTTGGATTTATGTAATTAAATTCAACCGTAGGCTGATTTCGCTGTTCACCATATAGTCCTTCTTTTCATATTTCTGTAAAGTCTATCACAATTCGCTGTTGCCACGTCTCAAGCAAAGTGGCAGCAACCAGATCTTCAGTTGGATGGCATAATTTAGCGCAAAAACTCCCATAACCCCGAATGCGACACTAATATTAGGTATTGTGCTGTATTCAAATGGGGTTGAAGTTGTATATGTCAATATTATCGGTAGAAAGACCATGAAGGTAATTAATCACGAAAAATATTCATTCAACTCAAATATCAGCTGTTTATGTATATTTAAAAATTCCCGCTCCCTCCTCCCCGGCCTCTAGGAAGCCTATGATGATAGTCTCACCTTCCCAAAAGTATATTTTCAGTCCTTAAGAAATATGAGTGCAAAATTTTATCTAAATAACTTGACGCTTCTAATATTGTTCGCGGAACATAGTTTTAATCGCTATTAAGCGGCTAAGTTCAACTTAAGTAGTATGTTGAATGTCAAAATAAAACTCGGTGGTTCCCATAACTCTGGTTTCGATGCTAATAATAATAGTTTTGTTGATATTTTTATGTGAAACCTTCGAAGACTATCCCTTTGAATACTCCTCCCATTCTGAAAGGTGCTCAATTCATACACAGATAATGTCGGACGAAACGGTATTAAAGTATTTGACACCAATAAATATTTATTGCTTATTTAAAAATATTCCAACTCACGGAGTGTTGTCATGTCTTATAACTAACGTGGTTGTTTTGCGAAATTTTATCGAAATTTTCCATACTCTAAACAGATAGTACGCGGAAATTTATTTGAACTCTTCCGTCACCATGTTAGAGGATGAACTGCGATTTAAATAGAATGTTGAATGTAAGAATGGAACTCAGTGACTTCCATAACCATTATTTCAACACCAATCTCTTTATTTCTATTTGACATCTTTCCAAATTTGCCCCCTATCATTACAAAAAATTACATAAAAGTGTTGGGGGAAACAAACTCAAGGGTATACATGTAAAGTATTTATTAAACGTAAATATCAGTAGATTTAGGAAATTTTAAAATATTCGCCTTCCATACTTGTATTCCGGGCTGAACTGAAATTTAATTTGAATGATGGGTGGCAAAATTCAGCTCAGCATCTTCTAAGATTTCTAATTTTACCCCAATGTCAGCTGTTTTAAAGTATTTTTATGTAACGTCCTCCACCACCACCGTTTTAGTTTATACCCTCCCTTGCCAAATGGGGTTGAATTTTAAACTGGGGGAAATGGTATGAAAGTAATTAGTAACGAAAAATACTCATTCGACTCAAATATCGGTCGCTTATGCATCACGCTTCATCCACCCCTGCCACTAGGGGTGGTGAGTGATAGTCGTGATTTATTTCCAGTATCGTTTCGCATATCGAGGAACATGCGTACAAAATTTAATCTAAATAGTTCGACGCGTTTAATGTTGTACGCGAAACTTTCTTTTACTCCCACCTGGGGATTAAAATCAAACTTAAATGGGCATGTTAAATGTCAGAATTGAACTGAGTGGTTCTCATTACACTGATTGCCTTACAATACTCTATTTTTTGTTATTTTTATGTGACACCCTTCCACCCGCTACCTCTACCGTGATAAATGTGGTTGAAATTAGACATTTAGAGGCTAAAATAAAAAAATGGCATTTAATGTCAGATTTAAACTCAACGGTTCACATTACACCAGTTTCCACAAGTTTTTTTGTTATTTTTATAATAAATTATAATTTGTGAACTTAAAAATAAAAATTGGGCGGTCGAATTGAATTTAAAATATTGCTACGGTTTTACTCAATCTCATGAGAATCCTTTAAGATGGGTAGAATTACAAGTGAAAATGTAAAAGTTTTAAAGTGTTGAAAGGTATTGTATCTCTTACTACTGATGTCTTCTACAGGCTGGAACATGCGGCTAGCTGGTTGGAAGCAGGCCGAAGCACGCCGATGCGAAAATTTAGGCCCTATCACTGACGCCTTTATATTTCAATCCGTGACAATTGCCGACGTAAATTATGGGTTCATTCCTAAATGCAACCACCTGGCAGCAACAATCGAGCTCTTCTCGTAGCACCCACACATGCTTCGAGCTTGACAGTTTTAAAGTGCCCATGAAATGAATGACATTAGCGTCACCTTAAGTCAGCCAGAACACCAAAAAATACACTTCATTACAATATGATGGCAGGTTTTTCATATAAAAAATATTTCCGCCGTCTTCACTTCCGCCCCTACGGGTGATAGACAAGTCTTACATCAACAGCGTAGATTTCCCAGTCGGAAAAAAACACATGTACGAAATTCGGTCGAAATTGCTCCTTGCGTCTAGACTTGTACGGATAACATTCATACCCAGACATTTTATTTAAATATCTATTTTTAGTCTCATGAACCTTGTGGTCATTAGCGACTGCTACATTTTTAAGTTACATACTTGCACAGATAGCATTTAACGTTTAATTGATGGTTATTATTTATTAGGGAGGTTCAGGTCGATAATGTATTGTATTGTATGACGTATTGTTGTTATATTGTTGAGTAAGGAATTTAAGTTATTGTTAATTTTATTTCTATTTCTGTAGACTTATGCTGAATTGCATTCGAATATATGTTATAAGGTTATAGGACTGTTACCAAATTCGTGGTATCTTTGGATAAGATGTGTTCATGTGTTATTTTGGAGTGGCCTATTCGTCAACATGTATAGATAATATGTTCTGTTCTGTTGTCTAATAGGATTTGTTTTTATTTGTAAAAGGTGCTTCTTATATCGGCAAGTTTAGTTGTTAGTAGTTTGTGTCCATTCCTGGTCCCAAGATGATTTTATCGCTCGGTGGAGATGTTGTCTGAGGTTTACTGGTGTGATGCAGCGTCTTTGGGTGATGGCCTCGCTTGCTGCTACGTCTGCTATCTCATTGCCGTTTATGCCAGTTATGAAATATGTGATGGAATACATCGAATTATTATTTCCATGTTTAGGTCTTTTTCTCTAATTTTGTTGATCAATGGTTCTTTGTTGTCTTCTTTATTGATACTGGATCTGACATTTTTGCGTCTGTATTTATAACAAATTTGGTTGCATGCGAGTTTTGAATAGTCTCTAGCGCATCATGGATAACAAAGACTTCGCAGAAGAAGATTAAGCTTGTGTTGTTGAGTTTTTATCTAGTGATTTTGTTGGTTGATACGATTGCGCATCTTGTTTCATTTGCAGTGCCTGTGTAGATCAGCTGGTGGACTGGGAATTCTCCGGATAACTCGTTGAACGGCGTTTGGATTAATATGTTGTTGGTTTCATTTTTCTCTATTCGATAACAATGGAAGAATTTTGACTTGGGTTTAGGGAGTATTGGTGGCAGTGAGAAATTGATTTATTCTAGAAATTTGTTTAGGTGAAAGTAGAAGTGTTTTGGAAAGTTTTTTTCTTGTTATATACTCTTTGTTTATGAATGCATCACATATGTTGGTTTCCATCCTTATGAGATGGTCAGTAGTAGATTTTCTTTGGTGGAAACCGCTCTTAGATGGTGAGAAGAATTTGATGTTTTCAAGGCGCCATATGATTCTTTTGTTAATTATTTGTTCTAATAATTTACACGGCGTAGACGTTAGTGAGATCGAACGGTAGTTTCTTGGGTCTGAGATGTCATTGTTTGATTTAGGAATTGGTTCCAAGTATTTCGGATTTTTTATTCTACAATTTCATTTCGAGAACGTGGTGATGATTTCTGGCGATAGGTTTTTAAAGAAATGTTGAAGATACCACTTGGACCTGGACTGGAAGATCTGGGTTTAGCTGATTGACATGACTTCTGGGGCGCCCGTGTTCCGGTTTAAGTTGGGATTGGTAGATGTGTTGTCCTGAAAATTTTCGTTCCCATTTATATCATTAGATGCTTTGTTTTCTAAGAACGTACTGTCGCAGTTAGATAAGCTCGAATTTTCATCGAACGTTTCGACTAATATATTTACCATTATTTGTTATATTTTTGCTGTTGAGATTTAGTGATCTGGTTGGAAAAGTTTGCTTAGTTGACTCTTGAATTCTATAGATCTTGTTTCATGCGAGACAATGGGCGTTGTTGAATTAATTGTTGTTATGTATTCAATCCAGGCATTTTACTTTCTTCCTTTGAAGACTTTACGCATTTCTGCTCTAAACGTTATGTATATAAAAAGTTTTTCTATAGTGGGGTGTCTTTTCCTGTGTGAAAAGGCTCATTTGAATTTTTTCCGTGCATATAGCATTCGTCGTTCCGTCATGGAACTTTGTGCCAGATTTTTTAGGGATTGTTGTTTGCCGTTTCCAGTATGATCTTTGTATCACCTTGGTCTGGATCGTTTATAGAGTTTCTATATTTTTCCCTGTACGTTTTTGTAGGCTATGTAGTTTCCTTCATTAAATTCTATTTTCGGGTGACAGATGTAGGGGTTATTTGAGATTGAATTGATGGCTGATTAATATGGGGAATTGGTCACTCCCATGAAGATCGTGAGTTGTTGTCCAATCAAAAATTTAAGGCTGTAGAGGAATTATATCGATTTAAGTCGAATGCGCTTAGTCTGTTATATGAAGTATTTAAATAAGTTTAGTGACCTTTGTTGAGTAAGATTAAATCGAAATTATTAATAATATCTTCTATATTTTTTTCTTCAGTCAATTTTGTATGTTGCCCAGGAGTAGCTGTGATTGTTGTAACCTCCAACCATCAAGTAGGGTTTTGATAATAGATCAGTCAGGATGAGTAGTTTTTTGTTTTGTGAAGTTGTATTTGTTGGGAAGGTAGATATTACATAATTTTAGTCATTAGCAACCAAAGTCTAGAAAAGGGGTGGAATTCGTGTACCATGGATTTTGAACCTATTGTAGAAGACGAAACTTTCCAGCAATAGTTTAACGCATTCTGGAAGTTTGCCAAGGTCATAAATTTCTAAAATTCTGAAAGCCTGACATTGTGATCTCTGTGACCACGTTGAGTTTCAATTTTTCTTGTTTAAATCTAAGTACCTTTTCTTTGTTTTAAATTAAATTGCTTTTCTTACATATATATTTACTTGATAAGTGACCATTCACGGGTACAGATGTCTAAACTCCGGTCATTACACTGCGAGAAAAATAAGTGACAGTATAACAAATATATTAGGAATAACAATTATCCTATTTAAATTAAGAAGTCAGTATTGTAAACCCTAATAAATATATTGTAACTTTATCATACTTCTTGTAAATTTGAATATATCTATATTGGATTTTAATATACTTGTATTGTTGTCACCGATCGCAATATGCGGTATTGTTATTATTTCTCACAACGTAACGGAGATAATTACCGCAGTTCATGAGTTGATGAATTTTCTAGGAAAATATTTAATTCAATATATATTCTTTAAATTGTCATATTTCTTTTCATTCTTGTATTCCCAAACTAAGTATACCGAAAAAAAACGAAAAATTATCACTTCAATGGAGAATGGGAAGTCGATTACTATTTTACAAAGGGAATTATAAATGTTGTTGATTAGTATGCCTTACCTCGGTAGCCATTGCTAAAAAGGATTATCTGCAGAGATATATTTTAGCTTTAGATAACAAGTATCAAACAGATTATCTACTAAATTCTGAGCTGAGAAAACATAAAGTTAGGGATCTTAAAACTCAATTAACTAATCAACAAAACGTTTTTAAAAAACCAAGGTTGAAGTCACAAGCAGTAACTACTGCATCATTCAAAGTAAGCTACCTCGACCCAAAAAATATGAATTTGGTAGGAAATTTTTTTGGAAATAGCAGATTCACTTTTTAACGATTTTAAGGACAAGAGTGAAATTGTTGCTGCAATTCAAGATCTACAATTGTCTCGAAACACAGTGATGCGACGAATTAAAAGGATGAGCAGTTATATAATGATTATCACTTCAGTGGAGAATGGGAAGTCGATTACTATTTTACAAAGGGAATTATAAATGTTGTTGATTAGTATGCCTTACCTCGGTAGCCATTGCTAAAAAGGATTATCTGCAGAGATATATTTTAGCTTTAGATAACAAGTATCAAACAGATTATCTACTAAATTCTGAGCTGAGAAAACATAAAGTCAGGGATCTTAAAACTCAATTAACTAATCAACAAAACGTTTTTAAAAAACCAAGGTTGAAGTCACAAGCAGTAACTACTGCATCATTCAAAGTAAGCTACCTCGTCCCAAAAAATATGAATTTGGAATGAATTTTTTTTGGAAATATCTGATTCACTTTTTAACGATTTTAAGGACAAGAGTGAAATTGTTGCTGCAATTCAAGATCTAACATTGTCTCGAAACACAGTGATGCGACGAATTAAAAGGATGAGCAGTTATATAATGATATTAATAGATGTTCTCGTTTTTCCCTTCAGTGTAATGAATCGACAGATATAAGTGATACAGCACAGTTACTGGTTTTCTTTGGTTTGGTTTTTAAGGATTTTACATCTAAAGAAGAATTATTGGGTATGATTTCTTTGAAGGAAAGGACTAGAGAGAGGCGTAGACATATTCAAAATCTTTAAAAACTTTCTCAGTGATTTTAACATGCTACCTTTTAAATTAGTCTCAATAAAAACGGATGGCGCAGCTGCAATGTCGAAATGAAGATTTTTTTTGGTTAACAGGCTACATGAGAGTGATGCTGAAACAGGCAATTCCCGTTTAATAGCATAGCAAGGGAATTAAAAAGGGGGGGGGGGTGCGGATGGAAGAGCAAGGTATCCGAGGTTGAGTAGGGCCCCCGGCCTATAGTTTAAGAATTCTAACCGGCGTTTCACCTAAAGAGAAGATGAATTCCCAGTCTTTTTGAGCCATCACTGCATAATTCTCCAGAAAGTGTTAGCTAGCATGAGACTAAACACAAAAGAGCATTTAAAATTCTTAAATCAATTCGAGGAAGTTCCCTCAATTTATTGCAGTGATTTCGTAATTTATTGCCTGAAATTATATATTTTATTCACGAACAAGATGAAAACTGAAAAATTAAATGATCAAACTTGGCTTAGTGACTTAGCATTTCTTACCGATTTTACTTCAATATTAAGTAATTTAAATTTAAAATTACAAATTAAAAATAAAACAATAATTGATATGATCAGCTGCATGGACGCATATAAAACAAAATTTATTTTTATAAAGAAGGTCTACAACATTTTCCAAATAAGGGGGATAACCTACAAAAACATAAAAATAATAATTTTTAAATCTACAAATACGTCGTGGAAATCCAAAAAGTAATTGAAGATTTTGAGGTAAGATTCCAGGATTTTGAAAAAATTAAAGAAATTGTGGAATTTTATATATTTTCCTTTTCAAAAATATTTAAGTGTGAAACTGATTAGCCAAAAATTTCAGACATATTTCATATGGATCAAAAGACATTAAAAAATTAAATTACAATTTTACAAACTGACTTAATCGTACAAACCAGAAAATTTGAAGAAGATTTTTGGAAATATGTCAAGCGAGAAAATATTCCAGTATCACCAAATGTAGTGAATATATCTGTTCTTGTTTCGGATCTACGTACCTATGTGAATCGACATTTTGATACTTGAAGGTAACGAAGACTAAACAACATTCTGTCATGACTTTGTCACGATATACACCTAATAATGATTCCTTGGTTGGAGACTTGCAAACTCAGTCTTCCCATTCATGTTAATACAACAAATTAAATTCTAAAACTTTCTAAAGCTACTTTGAATTAATTTGTTGTGGTGGACTGGTCTGATGCAACCCTTCATGCTAACCTATCTTGCGCAAGTCTTTTCATTTCCTTATAAATAGCCCGCCCCATATCCTCCTTAACTGCTTAGTGTATTCCATCCTTTGCCTTCCTCTTCTGTTCTTACCCCACACACTTCCTTCTAATGCTAATTTTACAAGACTCTCGTGTCTTAAAACGTGGCCTATTAATCTATCCCTTCTCTTAGTCAACGTCCTCCATATTGTTTGCTTTTCCCCTATTCTGTTTAGAACTTCCTCGTTTGTGATTCTATCCACCCATCTGTTTTTTCAGCATTCGCCTAATTAATAAATATTGTTAATAATTATCCACGTTCTTTTAATTCCCCTGGACGTGAGTTTTTTGGCCCTTAAAATAATTATTGTTGTTTTTTACGCAAGCTGATAAGCCGTACATCTATATTTCAATACGAGGTGTACTCAGTGACTTATTGATAGATTAGCAAAACGTAAGTCATTATTCTTTCATAAATTTTCCTGGCCTAAAAAAATCGAAAGTGAAATATTGAAATCAAATTATCAGCCATACTGTGCATTTTTATATCTTTTTCATATTTACGACGATATATTTACGATAAAAAATTAAATTACATTTTAAGTTAAAAAAGTGTCGGAAATTCGAGTCTTTTAAGTACCGCATGTACGGAAAAGTTTGGTCTGCAAATTTATTTTCTTCATGAGCCTATCTCGAAAATTTGATTAGTGATTTAATAAATAAAAATAGTTTTGAACATATATTTTACTTATGTACCCATTCCTCGCTGGAATGCACCTTATACTCATGTGTAAACATTGTATGCATTCACACCCCTTCGATTACGCCTATGACAAGTCGATCGCGACACACTTTTATGATAAGAAGTAGATCTTTTATACAGAAAAGTAGGCCATCCCTGGTCTAGATGATAAGTTCGAATTAATAGTTTGAATAAGTAGGATCACTTCTGATTTTCAGACTTTCTTGACGTACATGGCAACTCCGCCACTTGCATAATTAATATATGTTTATTTTCGGCATGGCAACAATAGCTTTTACAACAGCTTTACAGTTGGGCATAAAGTTGGTTTCTTGGGTGCATATGGCATCGGAATTATATTAATTATTTAAAATTAAATCCGATGATATTTCACTGCATAATTATACTCTCATTACGTCGTTCCATTATTTATGCGAAAACTGTTGTATTTCCACCGTAATATTTTCATGGTTTGTTATTATTGGGAACATGAATTTGTTTCTGAAAATAACTTACTCTTTTCTCCTTTATCTAATTTTATAAGCCTTATAATTCCATTTTTGTAGTTTTATTTAAGAGTGGGCAACGTATTTCCAATATATTTATCAACTAGCTGGAGATCCGGCGTTGCCCGGGTATTTATTTATATCATCCCGGTACATTATTTAATTCTTGGTCAGTACATAACTAAACCGACTACGAAAACGTCATAACATGAACCTCGAATATACTCCCAGTATCTCGAGAGAGTCCAAAATATATTTTCAGTATTCTAACAATAAAAATTTTCCCCCACTTAATGATTAAATTTTTACTTAAATTGTATATTAAATGTCATAATGTAACACAAGCGACTCGCATTACACCGGTTTCGACACCAAAATCAATAGTTTCCTTTTTGTTTTCATAAAACTAAATTTTAAAATTTGCCTGACGCGTGAAATAAAACCAGTTTATCAATTTATGTATACATTGTAACGACGATCCAAAGAAATTAATTTTGTCTGAGCCTGCTGCAACAATAGATAGGAAGTGGGATGAATGATTTAGGAACGCGTAATAGGACTTGTAACTCACAGTTTGTTTACACGCCGGCCTGTCGCGCGGCAATTCCAAGAAATCTTCCCGTAAAATTAATATTTCTATTTCTATTCATATTATATTAATATCTTCTACAATATATCGAAATTAAAACTCCTTTTTTAACCCTTAATTTTCATTGAAATTCGTTGAGCCGTTTCGCAGCCAATTCGAGACAAACATACGGACAGACAGATACTTCAAATTTATTTTTTGGTATAGATGACGTGGACGAAATTTGGTAAGCGCTAAAAATAATCTTAGGGCTCTTTCAAATCTTAGCGTTATCAACGAGTTTCCTTAACTGTTCTAATTGGATAGTTGGAACACTTTTTTTTGTATAATATTTTTACTGGTACTAATTATTGACTAAGAGCTGTATATTTTTGATTGTGATCGAGTTGTTTAATTTACTTGGGTGGATTAATAGTTGTATTCTGATGAGGATTAATGGTGTGTATATTACCAGATTGTATGTCGAGCTTGCGTATGCAGTTTTTTTCTTGTTTGTTGGTTGTGGAACATCCTTCATCGTTAACTGAGGGTTCGTGGTTTGTATTGCGGGTATGCTCTGAATGTGGTCAATTTTGTAATTTACAGTCAGATTGTTTTTCTTAATTGCGTCTCTACTAGGAAAACATATTACGATATGGCCGTGATTTTTACAAACATATCAGTTATCGGTCTTTTTGTGCTAGGCACACCCTACAGTCATTGTTTTTGTATTGTAACGTAATGGATTCGGGAAGGTCGTTAATCTTTACTGGGATAATGAAGAATTATCTTCTGAAACTTTTTTATGTGAGAAAATCTTTGGTCACCAGTACTTATTCTAATAACCCATATTTTAGAATCAGTAATGATATTTAGCTTTTTTAGTTATTTCAGAATAACCTCATTTGAGATAACTGTGCATACGTTTGCTAGTACTCGCTAGTATTTTACCATTGAAGGTCTTACATTGTCCACTTGACCGTTTGTTGTGATTGGTTTGTATACTTTTGTCATGTTATCGACATCATCTTTTGGTGTTATAAGACGTATATTCCCGCATTGGTTAATTTAGATATGTAATTAATTCTTATAGGATCAATAAGAGATGGCATCTAGATTATTTTTATTTGGGGGTTAACAGGCTACATGAGGGTGATCCTGAAATAGGCAACTCCCCTTTAATAGCATAGGGAAGGAAATGAAAGGGGGGGATGCGGAAGGTAGAGAAAGGTGGCTAAGGGTTGACTAGGGTATAGTTTAAGGATTCTACCCGGTGTTTCACCTAAAGAGATGCAGAAAAGCCCTAGAAAATCTGCATCAGGTATGTCAGACATTGGGTACTATTCTCATGCCCTTCCGAATGACGGGAGATGAGTCTGCTGTGGGGTCGCAGCATTCGCTTCTCCGAGTCTCCACCAGCTTTAGGAGGCAGTTGGCCAACTGATCCAATGGGATCAGTAGTCAACTCTTGCCATATGCCCGAGGTCTTCTACCCCAGTACATATACCTCCTAAAATAGGTGAAGGTGTCTCGGCATGTGAGAACTTTGATAAAATAAAAAAAACAGAGAGTGCGAGGCATAATCAGGTGACCCCGCAGTCACTCTGTCTTCGACCCCTCACGCACTTATACACTCACTCGTTTCCACGATTACTGTTAATAGGAGCCGCCGGGGCAGGCCTTTGTGGACTAAAACATACTCGGGCACTATATTGAGCTCTGGATGGTGTTTACCTTGCCTTAACTACTGTCAGTTTTATTAAAGAGAAGATATGATGCTCTTCCGTAATTCATCGTTGAAGCCAATTTGTTCAATTTTTTGTAATTATAAACGTTATTAGCTAAAATTATGTAAAGGTTATTTGGTTTCGCTAGTGAGCTATATGTCGAAGCGATATTAAACTTAAAATAAATATTTTTTTAAAAAAAGGATGTTATATTTTCTGCAGTCATTATTTCTTAACATATAACATTTTTTGTATTTTTGTAATCTATGAAATACATTCTCAATAATAGCGACGAACTCTTACACTTGTATGAATAAAAATAATGTTTCTGGCATATATTCTCTGTCTTAAAATTTTTGTTACCCTGATATTTTAATGATAATTCAGCAAGTTTTACAATCATACTTTCCTGTTTTAAAATCACTTTATAAGAGTTGTTATTATATCGCTCTTACAATGAAATATGATTTAATTATTTAACTTGATCTCATCAAAATAGTTTTCAAACTAGCTGTGTCACGAGGCAAAACTCTTCGTTGGTTGGCAGAGCAGAATTCCACATGAAATTACGTGATAAAAGTTACAGTAGTTCCGGTCCATGTTTGAGCTCCTGCATACACAACTTCAGTGTTCCTTCGCTCTAAATGAGTACATTTCATTTTTATGTGAAATTAAATTAATATGAGACGTTTCTCCGCTTATACGTTTCCCTTAGAACAACGTTAAATTGAAATGAAAAAATTAATTAAGGATAATATACATACTACGGTCTAAAACTGTACTTACTTTTAATTGTAAGATTGCCTCGAGTCATTATTATGTTTAAACCATTATGCAGTTAATTAATGATAAAACGAGACGTTCAATTGCAACTGTAATTCCAATGACTTCTTTAATAAATAAAGATATTTCAATCATAACATTCTAAGAAATGTGTGACATGAATCAGTATGCTTCTTTGCCATCGTTAAGTTACATAAAAGAAATAGTAAATCAATTAAGTTCTGTTTTTCTCAATAATTAAGTTGAATAAATTTACCACATTACAGATATAAAGATTATATTTAATAAAACAGTCGTTTCCTCACTATATTAGTTTTACAACCCATTTACCCTAAGGAAGATTTTTACTTTTCGAACTCGTTCCAAAACATGGCGGTCTTACTAGAAACGTTTTAACTATTTGCTACTCTTTCAAATTTCGGCTTGGTCTCTACGAATTCATCTTCCAAACCTGGAAGTACATATAGTATAAGAACAATGTTCTCACGACAGAATAGAAACTTGGAATAGAAGTTAATCTCATCCTACTGCAAATTCTATTGCATGCTACTCAAAGTTGTTCTAATGAATAATGCAGGGGGAGAAGGATGTTGGTTAAAGAAAGAATATATAAATAATTATAGATTATGGTGTTCATTTCAAAGAGATAAGAAGTGCTTTTATTGAAGCTCAAATAAATACCGTGAAGCTAAGTTTAGAGGATCAGATTGGAAATGGTATTTTCAAGGGATGTATCTCCACAAAAAATTAAATTTTTCTACTTTATACTGTTTGAAGGTGTTTTATAGTTTAATTTATTTTAATTGCGACAAAGAAAAGAAAAACTGGAATGATAACACTTCGTTGGAAATTTCAATAAAATATTTTGTTAATATAAATTAAATGGGCGTGTTTTGGATGTGCAGTAGTAAGTAGATAGTTAATTTGGTTTACCTGAATATTTCACTTATTATTTATAAATTTTTATTAAAATGGTTTTAGTGCAAATACTAAATGACTATGAATGCCTCTATGAATTTAGCTCAACAATGTGTGTTGGTCCGACAGCAGAGCTTTTTCGGACGCAAAGTATCGGCGAGGTAGTTTATGGGGAATCGAAGTTTTTAATTAAAAGTGTCTCTACTCGCCAAGCTGATTAATGGTTTCGTTGAAAGCACTAAACGCAGTTCCAGTGAAATATAACTTGACATCCGAGTCATGCTGTCAAAAACGTAATCCTGCAAGCTGAACCATGTTTCAAGTGTTGTGTGAAAGAAGATCACATTTAATTAAAATATGAAAATATTATGCATAGGAAGGTAAACAAGGAAAGTGTCAAACAGAATTTAAGAGTTTCAAGCAGCGATTGGTTGTGACATAATATATAGACCTATATGTATGGGCCTACCAGCTTTTGGTCGGGAATTTGGGGGGGGGAGGTTGTGGGGGAGGTTGAGGGGGAACTTCTAGAAAGGAAATAATTAAATGTAAACAGAAATGTGCATTTATTAGACTAGACAATTAATTATTTAATTCAATTGCCGTTTTCTTGGATCTTCTGTAAAGCGGCTTAAATTAACTTCTCTGAAAGAATTACCCAAATTAATAATTATTTACAAATTTATTATGTACAGTGAGCATGCAAAGACCGTTCAATGTTTCTCCAAGTATTGTTGACCTCAGCCGGGTTTTCAGGTGTCTGAAAGTACTAAATGACCTTTTTATCGTAGCTGTTGCTGTTACTTTAAGTTACCGTGTTTTAGATTTATTGTATTGTATGAGTCACCTTGACGGTTTTCATGAAATTTACAATCCGTAAATTTGGCCTGTTTCACACTTACCCGAAAACAGTTTGAACGACATTTTGTCAGCTGCACCGCACTTTTACACATCTACCCTACTTGCCGTAAGTCGCAATACGTACATATACCGAGATCACTTACTGGCTTGCATATTTGTCTATAGTCATTTAGGATGCAATGGGCTTATCCAATGAATATGATTTTGAAGAGTCAAGAAATTATTTCCATATGCGTGTAGTTTAGTAATATGGCAAATGTCATACATTTGATATATAGGTAAACAAATGAAAATGTCATAATTTTTTCAAGGAATTTTTTTAATTTAATAAATTGTTTTTAATTTTGATCAACTGATGAAACCCTTAATTTTAATCAGTCGTACAATTTAATAAAACCAAAATTATAATTTAATTTTATGCGTACTTTTTAAAAACGAGAATGGTATGAATTCCAGAAAAGAAAGTGAGGATATATCAAAACATTATGCACAAGTATATCAACAGTTAAAACTGACAATTTTTTGTTTGGTTTGGACTTACATTTATCAAATTTCGTTCTGCGAGATTCGATAAGTCGATTCTAATCTTAACGATAATCATAGACACTTTTGGCGATTTAAAATTTCAACAGGACTGAATTTGGTTGAAATAAAATTTCAATGTAACTTTCGACGACTGTTGGATACATGTTGCCGAATGTGTTTGGTTAGTACAGGAGCATAAATCTTCGTTGAAGATTATAAACTACGAAGTTCGATAAATGCCCTGTGTAGGCCAGCACATTCTCGATTAATGATCCTCCCACGAAAAATTTAGAAATTATATATTACTTAATATATACACAAAATTATTAAAAGGTGCAGTTTTCTGAGTAGCTTGAGACTAACACATGTATATGACGAGGCACTGTGTCTCATATAAAGAAAACTGAATAAATAGGGTGAATATGAGAGTAGCTATCGAAACCTCCCGAATGTAAGAACAAATAAAATTTATACGGAGAGTGTACTGTTTATCATTGTCTACTAAATATACTAAAAATCTTCTTATGGGGTATGGCGTTATATGGGCGCGAAACGAGGACGGTAGGAATTGTAGAAAGGAAAGAAAAGAAGCTTTTGAAATGTGGTGCTATTCCAGAATGCTGAAAATCAAATGGATGGATAGAGTAACTAATCAGAATGTTCTAAGCAGAATAAGAGAAGAGAGAACGATATTGAGGACTTTGACCAAGATAAGTCCACGTTTTGAGACATGAAGGTCTTGTAAAATTAGTATTAGAGGGAAATGTGTGGGATAAAAACAGAAGAGGGGCTAAGCATATTAGGTAGGATGCGGGATGTTGTAGTTATGTAGAAATGAAAAGGCCTGTGCCGAATAGGTAGCATTAGATCAGTCTGAAGGCTGAGCACTACAACTACAACAACAACAGTACATACTTCAATTAGAATTTTTTGATTGTTATAGCCTACTTGTCAGCAGCAAGCTTTCACTAGATAATTGTTAAATAAAATTCATTACATCATTCATAAACCCATGATGTATTTTTACGAAACTGCAGTACCGTGTTTTAAGATAAGGCTGGCACAGAATAGATTAGCATGGAGGGTAGCATCAGATCACAACAACAACAACAACACTGATTCACCAAACAGGCCAATTCAACGACAATTTTAAAGAATTCAAATTTCAAGACTTTAAAATCAATTTTAATAAATTCAATACATTGTGCTGTACAGGTCATATTCCATTCTTTCTTTACCATGCATATCTTCATATACATTTTATAATACTCTGAAATTTTCTTGTGAAGTATTTCTAGTTTTTATTCATTTGTGTCTTTATACATTCCTTCAGTATTGTCTTACAAAACGGGTCGATAGAGAAATAAAATTATCAGTAGTTCTACATTACCTCAGTGTACTGTGCTGCCCGGAATAATTATAAAAGGCAGCATTACAGGTTTTTTTTTTCCAAACACTTGGACCAAAGTTGACAGGAGGTGACTTCAATAGTAAACCCACCACTGGATGTCACGTCTTACTACAGCAAATGGCATGAAAAAGCATGTTTTATCCATGACAAAAACTATTACTTCCTATTAACTAGTACTCCAACATACTGGTTAATAGATCCTAAGAATATTCCAGTTTCTTGGACTTCTTTAACATATCCTCATTCTACATGAAAGTGGAACAAAGTTCTGATCTATCCTCTGAGCATTTCCCAATGCAAGCCTGTATTGGTAGGCGTTTAAAAAACATCGAAATGCTGAATTTGGCGGTGCAAAATCAAAGCGGCTTAAGACAATTTGAAGAGGGTTTCGAAGAGGGTAATGAGACCTTGAAAAGTTGGCGCCGGCCGGGATTTTCTGAAGTCACTGAGAGTTCGGAAACCTGGAATCTGGCGAGACCCTGTGATTTCCCTAAAACATCGGTGGTGTGTTGTGAATGGCTCCTCCCAAAGACGGAAGAAATACCTTTGATTGGAGAGGATTGGGTCTCCACTACAAAGGAAATGAAATAATGAAGTGGGAAAAAGTATTAAAATCCGTGAAGAAACTGATTTACAGACATTCAGGATTAAGCACGGAACATTGAGAGTAGGCATTGAGAGTGGATAGTAAGCATTGAGCAGTGGACATTAAAGAGTAATAAGATGGAAAGTAAGATATTGGAGTTTGCAATTGACTGCTTATATTTGGATAATGGGCGGAATGCTCTTGTCAATGGCGGCAAAGAAGAAAACTAAATGATGAACGTGCTCATTGCTCAACAACGAAGTTAGAGGATTTGGTTAGGGCCGGTACAACATCTATGACGGAGCAGTGTTTCCAGGGGCGATTTTCAGGATAAGTTGAAAAACTGTCATTACTCTGTTTGTAACTTTTTGCGATTTCCTCGTACTGCCAATTCCGCGTAGGGTTTGTATTTAAGTTTCTATGAGAAGACCCTCTAAGACGATCTCTAGAATATATATGATGTTTCCAGTTTGTAACTGTTAGCAGGATTTACTTAGTGGAGCAAAATAAGTACACGGAGTTACATGTAATCACATTTATTAACAAAACTGTTAACATACCCAGACTGACTTACGCCGTACGTCTGACTGTGTCGAC
Organism: Eucriotettix oculatus; assembly: GCA_034510155.1. Classification (NCBI taxonomy): domain Eukaryota; kingdom Metazoa; phylum Arthropoda; class Insecta; order Orthoptera; family Tetrigidae; genus Eucriotettix; species Eucriotettix oculatus. The sequence continues at coordinate 203,151,433 of CM067376.1, forward strand.
ACTTTCAAACGCACAAATATTATCTCTGACACTTCCCCTTGAGTCAAAGAGTCGTGATTCCTGCAGATCTTGTACACCATGAATGCTTGGTCCTCGGTAGAGATTTGATTAAGAAATCTGAAATTTGTTCTTCTGTAGATATGTAGTCCACAACCAAGGATTTAATTTATATGGTATCCCTTACAAAATGATGTCTAATGTCTATATGTTTGCTTTGTACATGGTAGGTAGGGTTTTCCGCCCATTTTGCAGAGCTGCGATTGTCACAGAATATTACGAGATCAGAAGATTCTGCGACACCCAACTCACGAATGAAAACTTGCAAGTACATGGCTTCTTTACTATATTCACAGAGGGCCATGTATTCTTCTTCCGTGGTTGATAATACCACAGTTCTTTGCTTACGAGAATCCCATGAAACAGGTCCTCCATTCATCATAAACAGGTATCCAGAGAAAGATCTTCTATCCACGGAACAGCTTCCCCAATCTGCGTCCACGTAGCCTCTGAACGGAGAATATACCGACTTATAAACGATTCTAGCTTGCGACGTTCCTTTTAAGTACCTCAGCATCCGTTTAGCAGCTTTATAATGTTTTTTTTTGCCATAACAGATACTAAACTGACCAAGGAAATTGACTGCGAAGGCTATGACAGGTCGAGTCCATGTAGACAAATACGTGAGAGCACCAATTAACTCACGATAGGAAAGTTTGACATGTTCGACCTGTTCATTCTTCTTTAATTTAGTTCCGGTTTCAATTGCAGTAGATACCGACTTGCATTCGGACATATTAAACCGAACCAGAAGTTCATTGATGTATCCTTCCTAGTGTAATGAGATTCCATCATCGTCTTGTATAATTTGGATACCTAAACAGCACGATGCATATGCAAGATCTTTTATCTCGAAGTTTCTTCCGAGTTTTCGACTGATATCGGAGATCGCCTTTTCATTTTTCGATGATATCAAGATATCGTCGACATAAGTCGCGATCAGGATTCCAATCTGAAACAAACACCGGTCTGTCTTTGTAGGATTCGCGCCAAGTTTTCCAAGGGTTGTGCTCAGATTTTCATACCAACTTCTTCCAGCTTGGCGTAGTCCGTATAAAGATTTCTTCAATAAACAAACGGTTTTTCCTCCACGAAATCTTGTTAGCATGTTCATGGCCTTGACACCCAAATGGACTCTTTTTTTCTGACTTAATAATTGACTGTTGTATATTTTCAAAATTCTTTGGTACCTCCATATGGATTTTTTCATTCAAATCCCCATTCAGAAATGCTGTGTTCACGTCCCATTGTCTCACTTTCATTCTAAACCTGTTTGCTAATGCCATCATAAGACGAATGAATCCTATTCGTGCTACGGGAGCAAATGCCTCCGAGTAATGAATTCCGGGTTGTTGACTGAACCCTTGGGCGAACAGTCGAACCTTTCTTCTGTCCAAAGTACCATCAGCCTTTAGTTTGTTTCGCAAACCATGCAATAAATTTTCCTCTCTTAGGTCGATTAACAAGTTCCCATGTATCATTTTTCAGCACTGACTTCATTTCGTTCACGATTTCTTCAAACCAGTCATCTGCATCGGGGCCTGTCATCACTTGGAACTTCTGATATTAAGATCCCTTCTTTCTGTTCGGTGTATTCGGCTGCATCAAGAACTCGAGAGTTGTATTCCTTTCTTGGTCTACCTCTCAAACCAGGTCTAATGAATTTTGGTCTGCCTCTGCTTCTTGAGGGCTCTGTCTGAATTGTATCCATGAAATCTTCAGTCAAATTTTCGTTAACTGAAGAATTATCTTCAAGCCACTCTAAGTCAACATAGTCTTACTTCTGCAGTATATCTTCCCCTTTTTTCTAGATTGTTAACTCTTGAAAGATCTTGTTCATCGTCGCAAAATTTTACGTCTCGACTAATGATCACTTTCTTCTTATCCACACACCAGATACGGTAAGCCTTCGATTCTTCTGCATACCCCAGGAAAGTATCTTCCTGACCACGATCGTCCAGTTTATTTCTTCCAGGTTCACGTTCTAGGTAGAACACACGACTCCCCAATAACCTTAAATGTGAAAGGTCTGGGTGTTTTCCGGACCACATCTCGTACGGAGTTCGGCCGTTCAAACGTTTTGAAGGTAAACGATTTCGCAAATAGTTGGCAGTATTTAGAGCTTGTGCCCAAAAAGATTTTGGCAGCTTGGATTCAGCGAGCATGTATCTCGTCGTGTCGAGAAGAGTACGATTTCGTCGTTCGGCTATACCATTCTGTTCAGGATTATAGGGAGCAAGTAACCTTCGCGAAATTCCTTTCTTCTTCAGGAATTCGTCTAACTGATGATTTACATACTCACGACCATTGTCTGATTGCATTGATTTCACAGTTATTCCTTTTTGATTTTCCCCTTGTTGCACTGAAGACATCAGATTTTGATTTCAGGAATTTGACTTCACACCATCTTGAAGCGTCGTCCATTAATTCGACGTAATATTTAGCACCACCGAAAGATTGTGTTTTCATCGGTCCACAAACATCTGTGTGAATCAAGTCCAACAAGTGTGTCTTTCGATTAAACTTCTCAGGAAAAGGTGTTCGTGACATCTTCTCCTTCAAACCAAAGTAGCAATTAAACTTGAATTTCTTCTCAATTTGCACACCAGTAACCACTTTCTTGTTTACAGCATCCAAAATGTTTTTCATATTCGCATGACCGAGTCTCTTGTGCAAAACTTCGAGCGAAATTTTAATCGGTTTCAAATGAGGCCAAACAGCACAAGCATCTTCAAACTGAGATACATAATAAAGATTACCAATTCGATCGACATGCAGCACAACTTATCCATCTCTGTTGATAACTTCGGTTTTATTCTTAGAGAATAAAACTGAAAATCACGGTCGGTAATTTTACTCACTGATAAAAGATTTGTCCGTAACTCAGGAACGTGCGTCACATCTTCGATTGTAACATTTTTCTCGTCGCCTGATACATTAGCTTTAAAATGCACGTTACCTTTACCGGTGATAGTAAACTACGACTTGTTAGCCAATTTTAATGTACCGTATTCACCGAAACGGATTCAACGAAAGTCGTTCAAATTGTGACATAGATTCATTGTGGCGCCACTGTCCAGACAATATCTTTCACGTTGCGCCAAAGTCGAAGCGAAATGAAGACATACATTTCCACTTTTTATGGAGTTTTCACCTTGCCGCTTTTTGTTCTTTTCATTGTACCAACATCCACATTTTAAATGTCCAATGCGTTTACATATAAAGCACCGCAAGTTTTGGTTTTAATTTAATTTAATTTTCACTTATAATTACGTTGTTTCGTTTCTTCTTTGTATATAGTTCCATGGCACTTTTGTTTATAAACATTGCGTTCGGTGTTATATCTACCGCATTATTCGTTCTGGCGTCCGATTCCTTTATGATCTTTGCACGAAGAGTTTCGCACGGCGGCAACTCGTCTCGCGATTCAATAGCACATCTACAGTTTTCAAACGAATGTGGTATGCTGTAAAATAACAATGATCTTGATGAATAGCAATGTCCATGCCACCAAGTTTATCTACTGTATCGAAGAACTCGCTCTGTTGCTTTCGTACGCCGGCAATGAGTGATATATGCATGTGTGTTTGTTTGTGTGTGAGTAGGTGGGTGTGTAAACTGAGCGGTGAATCATTGGAAATATGAGCGAGTGCTTCCGATCCGATCACTAAAAAGAACGGGTTTGCCCATACCTAATCATATGAAACAATTCTTGTCTGTGTTTCTATCGACGCATGGTTCGAGCATGACACGGTCTAACATAAATTGACCTCTAATGCCACAGTGGTCTTTTCTACAATTATTTTTTATAAATATTAAGTCAATGGTAGTTTGAGCGTACCATTTCCTAAGGAAAAGATGTAAATAGCCTTGCTATTTTATAACACGTAAATTAATTATATTATCTTTATCTTAATTCTACCCTGCCATATTTTATTAAGTAAATTAAAACTTTCCCCAAATTAAAATCATTACCGTTGTTCAGAAAACAAATTATGAATGTGATCCTGAAAACATAACAAAGAAGATAATTTGAAAATGGATGTGTTGTGCACTCTTTCTGTGAAGTCTTTTTGATAAAATATTATTCACAGAGACAATGAAATATTTAACAAGTATGAGTTCAATTATTAATTGGGAATTATAATATTTATAATTTTATATATGTTTATAGGGCGTAATATGTCGTGCCACGTGAAGGTTAACAATGCACAGGTTACCCTAATTTTAAAGCTCAATAATATATTAAACATTTTACGAGTCCATTATATTCTTTTAATATTAAAGCATTCATAAATAGCAGCCGTTTATGACAGAATTTTTAATTCAAATTATCCTTGAACGTTATTGCATAGTAATGTTTGAGGAATGACATGTTATGATACACAAATGTTTTACGGGGAATAATTACACGATATGGCCAATAATGTCTGAGATTTAAATGTTATATTCTCAGGCGTACAGGACATGAGTTTACTGCGTTGTGGACTGTTGTAAAGATTTAAATGTTAATTAAAACGTCTCCAGTATTGCAATGACAGTGTTGTCATATTCTAATAAGAGAAGTCGCCTCGTCCTTTGCATGCAAATGACTTTGCTGACACTGGAATAACCGCATTTGCATCTGTATGAGGAGTTGCAGACTTTTTTAACCGAACTGTTAAGCACCGTGCAATTAGTTGGGTTTTTTTCTTTCGCAATATCCAAAATTAAGTAGTAAAATGCTTGTCCCTGAATCTGTTACTATGAGAACTTCTTAAATTTAGATTGAATATTTCATAGATTATTATAACAGGATGACTATCATGCATATATGTATAGCAGATCCGTCGTTCCTCCGTATTCGAGGATTTCTTAATTCCTTTAGGGCGCCAGGTATTTTTCATAAAAACATCAAAATTGATTTTAATAGTTTTAATTTCAATCAGAGCATGAAGAAAAATTATATATGCAGGGCGTAGTCATTATCTCGTCGTTCCGCCGACATAACCTGCTTCTCCCATCATCCCATGACGACTCCCCTCCCTTTGCGGACCACCCAACGTCTCGCCAGACCACATTGTTGGCCCGGGTTGCGTCAGTTCCTCAACAATTGCAACTCGCAAGCTGGCCTGCATTGTTCAATGTAACTTTTCATGTTACAATATATATTGTAGAAGATCCGGACGTTTCCGACCTGGCTCAGCTCTGCGTTGATATATAATTTAATAACTTTTAGGGCGCCACTTATTTTTTGTTCATAAAAACACCAAAAGATCAATTTAATAGTTTAATTTTAATCAGAGCATTAAGTTGGTAATCTACAGGGCGTGGTCACTCATTTATTTTCCACTTACAACTATCTAAATTCACGGACGTAAATTAATTAAACACTTAACGAAGACTTTAAACACTCCCCTAAGTTTCACCACCCAAATCTGGGGTTGATTCGATAGCCGTTGATTATCATGTGGGCCGCA
>CM067376.1:203157048-203253997 GCA_034510155.1 Eucriotettix oculatus
ATATTGTCACGGGTCTCAGTTAATAATCGAACTAGCAGGTTTTATAAAAACACTTTTATTCAACTCGATCCACTCGCACCGAATGCACACCGTAAACTGCCCCTCGCTCACAACCACACCATAACATCAGCTACAATACAAAGTTCTTGTGGGTAAAGACATGTCTACTAATACATTTGTTAATGTCATTGAAATTATAATAAAACTAAAGTTACAAACAAAATAATAACAAATAATGTGGCATTGCTCCTCTTCCAGGAGGACAGCGACCCGCTGTTTGTTTTCAATGCTATTGATGGTTCAGGCGCATGGCTCCCTGCTTGTGTGTGGAGTATCGTGTCCTGGATCACCACCGGCTATGGCAGTCTTGTCGTTCTCGCTGAGCTGTTTTGCTGGGTCGTGGTAGGGTTTCATGCGTGCAACGTGGACGACATCTTTCCGTTTACGCTTTCTGGACGATGGATCGTAGTCTTCGATTTCGTACGTGACATCGGAAAGCTGCCGTGTTATTTGATAGGGCCCAAAGTACCGCCTCAAAAGTTTTTCGGATAGACCAACTTTTCGTATCGGTGTAAAAACCCATACAAGATCCTTTGGTTTATAAGATACCGCCTTGTGTTTCGCGTTGTATCTTATTTGATCTTTTCCCTGCGCGCGTAAGGTTTGAATCCGCGCCAGTTGCCGAGCTTCCTCCGTCCTGGTTATTAGTTGTTTGACGTAATCCTCCTGCCCATCATCTGTTACTAGTGGGAACAGTGTGTCCAGTGTTGTCTCAACCTCTCGCCCGTGGACAAGGAAAAACGGAGTGAAGCCAGTGGTATCTTGTTTTGCAGTGTTATATGCAAAAGTTACAACGGGCAGTATAGTGTCCCAATCATTTTGTTCGAGGTCGACGTACATAGAAAGCATGTCCGCCAAAGTCTTGTTGAATCGTTCTGTTAGGCCATTCGTCTGCGGATGGTAGGCTGTTGTCATCCTGTGAGTGATATTGCACAGTGCGATTATCTCGCTCACCAACTTGGACCGAAAAACTTGACCTCTATCCGAGATCATAACACGAGGCGCGCCGTGCTTGAGAACGATTTCTTCTACAATAAACTTTGCTATCTCTGCAGCTTCCGCTGTTGGAACGGCTCGGGTTACCGCATAACGCGTATGGTAGTCCGTACATACTATTATCCACTTATTGCCTAAAATCGTCTTCGGAAATCTTCCTAGAAGGTCAATTCCAATTCTGTGGAATGGAGCCACTGCAGGTGGAATCGATATCAGTTGTCCGGGCGGCAGTTGTGGTACACTTTTCCTTCGCTGACATTCCCGGCAATGGCGCACGTAACGCCTTACATCTTTGCAGAGGCCAGACCAGTAGTATCTGCGCCTAATCCTATCTGCAGTCTTAGCGAATCCTAAATGTCCGGACGATGGTGCGTCGTGAAAATATCGTAGAATCTCTACTTTCATATGTGCCGGTATGACGACTAACCAATTCCGTCCCATTGGAATATGATTTCGCTTATACAATGTGCCATCAATTAAGTGGAATCCTTCCTTTCTCAGTTTTCCATTTTCCAGATCTTCGATTATCTTCCGCAGATTCTCGTCACGACGTTGTTCATCGGTGAGATTGGTCAACGCAGCTACAGCGGGACCCATGCGGTCCAAGTCCGTTTGATCATTCAACGGATTCCTTGAAAGGCAGTCAGCATCTTTATGTACACGTCCATTTTTATATACGACTGACACTTCATACTCTTGCAGTCTGAGCGCCCATCTTGCCAGGCGACCTGATGGGTCCTTGAGGTTAGTCAACCAGCACAGGGAGTGATGGTCAGTTACGACAGTGAATGGTCTCCCAAATAAGTATGGCCGAAATTTATTAATCGCCCAGACAGCAGCGAGACATTCCCTTTCGGTTGTTGAATAATTTCTTTCGGCTTTAGACAGTATTCGAGAGGCGTATGCAATTACTTTTTCAGTGCCATCCAGAATTTGCACCAGCACGGCACCTATTCCGTAACCGCTTGCGTCAGTGTGTAATTCTGTGAGCGCTGTCTCCTCGAATAACCCAAGTACAGGAGCGGACGTCAAAGCTTTCTTCAAAACATTAAAGGATCTTTGTTGGTCTTCGTTCCACAGGAATTTAGTGTCTCCTTTAAGAAGGTCTTGGAGCGGGCGAGCCTTGATGCAAAAGTCCTTTATAAATCTCCTGAAGTACGAACAGAGTCCAAGAAAACTCTTGACGTCACGGGTCTTCCGAGGGGTGGGAAAATTTGTGACTGCTCTAATCTTGTCCGGATCTGGAAGAATCCCGTTACCGTTCACTAAGTGCCCAAGAATCTTTATCTCCGATGCTGCAAAGAGACATTTCTTGGGATTCAATCGAAGGCCTGAATCTTGTAAACACTTCATTACAGTAACTAGGCGGCTTAGGTGGTCCTTGAACGTATGGGAGAATACTATAATATCGTCCATGTAACACAGACACGTCTTCCACTTAAGATGTCGAAGCAAATTATCCATCATACGCTCAAACGTTGCTGGCGCGTTGCACAAACCGAATGGCATCATTTTAAACTCATAAAGTCCATCTGGAGTCACGAACGCGGTCTTCTCCCGATCCGCCTCGTCTACCTCGATCTGCCAGTAGCCAGTATGAAGATCCATAGTTGAAAAGTATACTGCTCCGCTTAAGCAATCCAACGTGTCATCAATCCGTGGAAGGGGATATACGTCTTTCTTAGTGATTCGATTTAATCCGCGATAGTCGACGCAAAAACGCCAGTTCCCGTCTTTCTTCTTTACGAGAACTACAGGGGATGACCACGGACTTTCTGAAGGTTGAATAATGCCCTTTTTTAACATCTTGTCAACTTCTTCGTGTATGATCCGTCTCTCTGCTGGTGACATTCTATAAGGTCTGTGGCTAACCGGATGATTATCCCCAGTGTTGATGCGATGTTTAACCGTAGGTTTTCGGAGAGCTATCGACTCTTTCCCGGATTCGAATACGTTGGAGAATTCTCTTAGTACGTCCTGTATTTGCTTTCGCTGCTCCTGTGTCAAATTGGCTCCAAGAAGCAACTGCGTAGCCTCCTCGTCGGCTTTCCGTCGTACGTCTGTTTGTCGTGTACTTTCCTCGAGGCTACAGAGCTGGCCCTCGTGTATTGTCTCGGCTATTCCAATGCAAATTCCTCTAGGGATTAGCTGCGACTGATTCTTGCCATTAGTGACCCAAATATCTCCTTCGCCATCGCAAATGTTTAATATTGACGCCGGTACGTACAATTCCTTTCCGAATAGCAGTGTCTTATTACAACTCACGAATAGGTCACAATTGTCAGCGTTCGTGGCACGGACTCGGATTCGCTTTGCTGATGCAGGCGGAACAAACGTGTCTTCTAGTACGAATATCCGACTCACACCTTGTGGTACATCTGAACATTTTTCACTTGCCTCGTCAAGGTAGAGTACAGCGTCGCCACAGTCTATGACGGCCTGCGACGCCTCGAGGAAGTCCCATCCTAGAATAACATTATGACTGCATTCAGGGATGACTATAAATTGAAATGGTTGAGTCTGGCCGTTAATACTGATTCTAAAAGTACAGGTTCCAAGAGACCGTACCTGACTTCCGTTGGCGGTCTTCAACGTAATTTCTCTATCGTCTTTTATCATGGTCTTCTTGAACTGTCGGCGGTAAGCATCGGCTATTACAGAATAGGAGGCTCCAGAATCTACGAGGGCTCTAGCTGGCTGATCGTCGATGTCGATATTTACGTAATTCCCCGTCATCCTAGCGACTGTCGTCCAAGGAGGATTTTTATCAGCAGCGGCCGCACCTCCGTAGGTGGTCGCCCATCTCAGTTTTCCTGGCTGGATGAACGGCTGGATCGTCTGTATGGTGACGGTGAACGTCCGCGGCGTGCAGGTGATCTGCTTCTTTGTGGGGACGGACTGCGATCGGCGGTTCGGCTGTATTCGTCGTCTTCGTTCTGTCTTCTTGGTTGTTGACGTCTGTCGGCGTAGTAGTCATCAAAGATTTGCCTCCGTTCACGGCAGTAACGTACCACGTGGCCTGGACGCCCACAATGGAAGCACACGGGTGTATTGTCTGTAGTCCTCCAAACATCTGTTCGTCGTCGTGGTGATTCCTTCTGTTGACTCGAGGATTGTCGACGGGATTGCACGATATACGACTGTCTCGGTTTGTTACGGATCGTGGCAGCATAACTTATCTGTGGTCTTTCTGCGACGTACGCTGGTTCGGGCCTCGAAAGGGGAGCCATGCTTCTTTGTATTTCTTCTTTTATTATTCCCTCAAAATCTAACGGCTGCGGTTCTATATTTTGTGGCATAAACACTTTCTGTATTTCCTCTCTGACGATCTGTCTTATTAGAGTGGCCATATCTTGTCTCTCATCCACCTTCGTCATTGAAGCGACGTTAGGTAAACGTTCATAGCGTCGTGGAGCTATTCTACTCTGTTGTGATAGCTCTATGTGGTGGCACCATTTTATGAACTCCTCTGTTGTTGTAATGTTCAGGATACGAATGGCCTGATAAATGTTCTCTGCGACGCCCTTCATCAAGTGACCAACTTTCTCTTCTTCGTCCATTGACGAGTTTACTCGATGGCACAGTGCAATGACGTCCTGTATGTAAGACATTGCGCTTTCCGTTGATCCTTGTGCACGCGTCTTCAATTGCTCCTCCGCACGCCTTTTAAGTTTCTGGCTGTCACCGAAAGCTGCTTTTATCCCTTCTTCGAATACGTCCCAGGAACTAAGTCGGTCTTCATTGTTTTCGAACCACTGTTTCGCCGTATCTTCTAAGAAGAAGTACACATTGGCTAAACACACTGTGTCGTCCCAGCGATTGTGTTTGGCGACCCGTTTGTATTCTTTTAGCCATTTGTCTGGATCTTGGCTGGTCTCACCTTTGAATATTGTCGGATTCCTAACTTGATGGCAGGAGCTTAAAGGTGAAACAGCTGTCGTGGTCGCCATCTTTCTAACCCTCGTACGCTGTTTCAAATAAACTCCGTACTCAGGTGGCAAATGTTTAAGGCGACGGCTTCTTCTAATGGGACCCGTGTTGAGGATACCTGGCGTCTCCACCAAACTGTCACGGGTCTCAGTTAATAATCGAACTAGCAGGTTTTATAAAAACACTTTTATTCAACTCGATCCACTCGCACCGAATGCACACCGTAAACTGCCCCTCGCTCACAACCACACCATAACATCAGCTACAATACAAAGTTCTTGTGGGTAAAGACATGTCTACTAATACATTTGTTAATGTCATTGAAATTATAATAAAACTAAAGTTACAAACAAAATAATAAAAAATAATGTGGCAATATTTTTATCGAAACATCCTATTTCACATCTAGTATTAATAATTATATCTTCTCCTTGTAATGATAAGTTCATTGCACTTTGTAAAGATATGCGAGTTTAATCCGCCATGAAGGATTTGGTAAAACTTCAACAAAATGTTGCACGGAATTATTTTGTGCCTTCAAGAAGACCAGTTGTCATTTCGAACTTCAAAAACTTTAATAGTGCTTTTCCTCCGTATGTAATAAAAGTGTATTGTCTTCACTAGCCATGTTATAGCATAATATTTTAAATAATCTGAATCAAAGATGCCATTAAAATTTTCTTGCGTATTTCCATACAATTATGTACTATGGCATCGCTAATTGAGGAAACTGCTGCAGAAAAAAGTGCTATTATAATACTTTTTTAGTGCTAATTCTAAACAGAGTTGCAAGCTTTTCTTAAAAAGTTTGCAAATACTTACTTTACCTGGCGTATACTTTTATGAAATCTTAAAGTTTGTAAAGTGGAACATAAATTTGTTTCGAACGAATGGCGAATTCTATTAATACGCGACTAGAAATCCCTCAGCTCTAAGGTCAGACCAGCATCGCTTTGCTCTTTAGCAAAAAATTACTCATCATACCAGGATATTTTTATATAACAGACTTCCTCCAGAAGTTAAGAACAATTATAATTAAAATGGTTCGTGAATCCATGTAAAATTATGCTATTAAATGGCGCACTTTGCTCTGTACAGGAGTTTCTTGATAGTTCCCGTAATAATTGAAATTAATGTTCCTGCAAAAGTCTTGATTGTGTTGCTTTGTAAAATTTCCTATTACATAACTTTAAAGCTTTCTGTATGGTTTTTCTCCCCTTTCCTTTGTTTGTTTCACGTATTTCATGGATCTGCTACGAAAATTACGATTACTCGTCGTATAGCTCCAAGAAGTGAAGTCTCCATTGCTTATGCGTGCGTTTCTTCTTCTCAGTCTTGTGCTCTATAGTGTGCATGTAGTATTTCCAATGATTTTACACAATATCTTATTTATTATAGTAATGTATTTAAAGATTATTTGCAGGTAATTGTGTTATTTTATTTTGTTCCTATAATTATTTGTTACTTGATGTAATGTATGACGTATGCTATTTCCTCAAACGAGGACTAACGGAAACAACGATAAATCTAAATCTATTTTGCGGCCCGGTAGAAGGGAAGTGGAACTAAGAATTTTTATACAGCCGTAGCATAATAAAACTTGTTGCAATATCAAATTATATGTTGTATATTGTTTAAATTCAGTTAAATGTTAAATAATTTAATTAACCAAAATTTTAAAAAAATTACGTGCTAACCCCAGTTATTGAATTATTTTAAATTTTTATCTAGCGTAAATGTGTTAAATGCTGCAGCTAACACAAGCTCGGCCAAGTACAGTAAACAATTCTAGGAAGAAGCTTCCGTTTCAAGGTTCCCGGAAACCGCATTCGCCATTACAGATCGAAGCAGCGTTTTCGCCAGCCAACCGGGAAACATTTAATAGATTTGGCTGGGGATGCTGAGGTTAATTTCAGTCAGTGTGTGTTTGTGATCTCTAGTGTGTGTGTGGTGTTTTTAATGACTTGAGACTATATCCTTTCTATTTTAGTTATTTATTTGAAGATTATTAGTAATTAAGTATGTACTTTAATTTGTTCTAATAATTATTTGGTAATTATAATGTGTGACGTATCTTGTTTCCTCAAGCGAGGACTAATGGAAACAACAATAAATCAAAATTTAAGGCACTACTGTGTGGTGACTCATGGCCCCTACATTGAAGCGGTAAAGCAAAAATAATTTAGTTTTTGGTATTCGCGTACAGCAGGACGAAAAGCGAGGGTGGTTTGGTCAAGGCCGAGTAGGCGGGAAACGTCGCCGTTTTCAACATTATTTATTGCCTGGAGTGCATTTTATTTGGACAGTTGGTCCCGGGAGCTGTCCTGAGAAAGACGGGATGAGAGGCTGAAGAAGTAACATGCGTAAAAGTTAAATTCGGCATGTTTCGAGAATGAAGATTCATTTGATGGGAGTACGGAAAACAAAAAGATAACATTTGATGGAGATTTAATCTGAAGAAGAGGCGCTAGAGGATCTAGAAGACGTGATCCAGCAAAGGAACCTCCGGCAACGGCAAACCAAGAACGACGTCACCACGCAGAACATCTGGTAACGGCATTTTTACCCGGTTTCCACTTAAACCATTCTCGTTGATTCGCGATTGTTTTTATTTCAATTATATCGTTCGTCACCCGCGTTCCCGGGAGCAGCCGTTTAGAAGCTGCATAGATTCTTTTTGCTTTACCGACTGAGCCAATTTACTCGTAAATTAATATTTTTACTAAAACTTAATTTGAGTTATATTTTTTTAAAAATTTTATATTGTAATGCCACGATTTAGATCTTTATTATCATCATAATTTAATGGAATATATTCAAATTAAATATACTCTTTATTATTTAACAATTCCTTGTTATAATAATATTTTTGCAGTGTAAACGAAGAGTAAACACCACAACTGATTTAAGAAATCAGAATTAAGCAGAGGATATTAAAGAATAATAAGTTGTAAAGTAAGAGATTGGAGTTTGCAATTATCTGTGAACACTTGGATAATGGACGGACTGCTTTCTCTTGCCTGTGGTGGCAAAGAAGATAGCTGAATGAGCAAGGTGATCATTGTTCAACAACGAAGTTAAAGGTTGGAACCGGTATAACATCTACGGCCAACGACGATTTCCAGGCTAAGCTAGCAAACGGTAATTATTCTGTAACCATTTTCCATTTCCTTGTACTGCCAATTCCGCGTAGTATTGAGTATATATTTATTCATTTATGAAAACGCTAAGACGGCCAGTAGAACAGTTCTCAAGTAAATTGGATTCAATTATTATTGTATTGTAAATCAATGAATGTTTAGTAAATGGCTTTTTCATTTTCATATAATAATTATTTATTTTAAATATTAAAATATATATATATTATGGCAGATCCGGTCGTTTCCGGCCAACTCTGCTCAATATCGTAAATTACACTTTTAGGGCGCCGGGTTTTTTTTTCATAAAAACACCAAAAGATGATTTCATTAGTTTACTTTGTGTTCAGAGCATGAAGTATATACATTATCAGGGCGTGGTCATTCACTCATTCTTAGCGTAACAGAACTCGCTTCTACAATCCCCTCCTGACGACTGCCCTGTTCGTTTGCGGACAACACAACGTCTCGCCACATCACATTGTTGTCTCGGGTCTGGATGGCGCCACTCCCCAACACGTAGCAACTCGCAAACATATTCCTGGCTTGCGTTGCTTTTGGCTGGGCGGTATTTAACATGTTACATTATGAATTCAAAAAATTGTACAACAATTTTTTAATCTGCTACTCACTCAAACACACAATCGTACACAATTTGATTGACCAACGCCCTTAATCAAAATTACCAAAATCTTTACTACAAAAATTCACTTATAACTAATTACAATTTTCTCTGCCAATCTTTCATCAGCATAAGCATAAAGTAAAATACAATACGAAGTCATTACAAATAAATTACAAACAAAACTTTAACTCTAATTACAATAATATAACTTCAACACAAACGATTTATTTAATATCCATATAATCAGCTGTTCTCCATCAAGATCCACACAACTTTGACATTATTTTTTTAGTCAGCAGTTTCTGACATTTCATATAACATTTATTTTTGACATTAACAGAATACCGCATTTGGTTTTTCCACCTGCATTCCAAGGAAATCCACAACCACCACAATTCCTTGACACATACAACTTTCTTCCTACTCTGTTTTCATTAAACGATGCATATTTTAGAGATATAGAAGCACATTTTTCGCTAATCATTAAATTCCGCTTACTTTTACAACGAATATTTCTCCCACGTAGTTTTTTCTTATACATTTATCGCAAGTTTTTCTTAAATCTATTAGAAAAACATTTAATTAATTCATCTTTGTTTACAAACATTATCAGCTGTCCCTTAACCTGCTTATTCAATGTGTTCGCATTACCTTCACACACATCAGCTTTTATCTGATGCTCTACATGTTTACATTTATTCTTACACTTGTTCGCAGATACATAAATTATATTTACAAACTCCCATCGATCTTAACATTATGATTGATGTCACATTCATCTTTCTCAAACTGACTCCTAAGTTTGACATTTCGCAATTTCTTTCGGTTAACATTACCTCCCACACATCCTATACCTTTACATTCTCTTAGCACATGAATATTTAGCTAGCATAAAATCAGTGCGTGTACCATTAACCTTAATATTCACCGCACTTTTAATTCTACCATATTTTCTATCTGCTTAACACTACTATTTACAAATTCTTCCTTCCTTTCTACACCTTCATGCATGTGCTTCTCGATCAACTGATCGGAATCATGACTGTTATCACGTGGTTCACTCATTTTATTACACATTGCATCAATTCCCCCCCCCCCCTAACGTTTTTACTCGTTGCATATACCTGCATTAGCTTCTCTACTTTTACTATTATATAATTCCTGACACCTCAGACTTAGCAACTCAATCCTTCTTTCTGAATCAGACTTAGAATCTACCGGAATTTCCTTAATACTATTAACTTTGTCATAAAAACTTCCTTCTGCTCATCAAATTTATTATAAATAAACCTGTACAATTGCTTGAGCATCGATATCGTTGCATCACCAACTACCACCGATTCTACGTTTTCAACTATAGCAAATTCCTGAATTTCTGCCATTTTAATACTGGACAGTACACACCAATCCCAACCAAAATATTACACAATATATGTTTGCTGTGGAACCTGTCTTCTTACTCGTACTTCATTATATTCGTACGTACACACTTCTCCACAGACACAATACTCTGCTTTTTTACACCAAACCACACGCACGCCTCCCCCATAGCGGTCACTGGAACCCTTGATGGCCCAGCGGTGCGTCCCCTGCAGCGACTTCACTTCCACTCGTTCCATTCTCGGGTACCACGTTCGTCGTCCTCCACACCTTCAATTTTCGTATCCTCACTACAGTTTGATGTTCTGAACCCCACGCTGGGCGCCAAATGTAGCAGATACATTTGGTATTAATTCTCCATTTTCAATGTCCGTCAGCACTTTCACCAATCTCCTGCAATGTTCGTTGTTCGACGCCCCACGTGGGCGCCAAAATGTGGCAGATCCGGTCGTTTCCGGCCAACTCTCCTCAATATCGTAAATTAACTCTTTTAGGGCGCCAGAGATTTTTTCATAAAACCAACAAAAAACTATTTAATTAGTTTAATTTGTGTTCAGAGAATGACGTATATACGTCAACAGGGTGTGGCCATTCTCTCATTCTTAGCGTAGCACAACTTGCCCTGTTCGTTCGCGGATAACTCAACATCTCGCCACACCACATTTTTGTCTCGGATGGCGCCACTCCCCAACACTTAGCAACTTGCAAACCATATTTCCGGCTTGCGTTGCTTTTGGCTGGGCGGTATTGAAAATGTTACAATATATATGCAGATTACTGACAGCCAGCCAAATAGGAATGTGAACGTCTTCTGCTATCCTAAACTCCAAGGCAATTATTATAAATACAATTAATTCAATATCGTCATGTATCCTATTAACCAGTCATTCGACGATGGCAAGGATGCATGTGGGAGTTTTCTTGGATATTCTCAGGATTGGCTGGGGGGTTCACCTGTCTGCGACTCGTACTCTCCCTCTGTTTTTTCTAGGTTTTCTCATACCGAGGCACCTTCCTTTATATTAGGAGGTGTATGTACTGGTGTCGAAGACCTTGGGAATATGGTAAGAGTTGTGCGCTGATCTCATTGTCGGCATACTGCTTCCTAAAGTTTCTGGAAACACTGATAGGATAATATTGCGGCCCAACAGCAAACTCATCTCCCGTCCTTAAGAGCGTGAGAATAGTACCCAATAGCCCTACGTACCTGATGCAGGTTTTCTAAGGTTTTCCCTGCTACTCTTTAGGTGAAACACTCAGTAGGATCCTTAAACTATAGTACGGGGGGCCTAGTCAATCCTTGGCTACCTTTCTCTACTTTTTCAATTCTCTTCCTATACTATTAAAGGGGAGTTGTCTGTTTCAGGATCATCCTCATGTATCTTCTAACAAAAAACTAGTACAACAGTCAACAACATCTCCAAGAATGCTACTCTCTAAGCAATTTACAAACATACTACTCTTTTAAATGTGTAAATGCAGACTATCTATCACTTAGAGCCTTTCAAAAATCGTAACCAATTGATAAAAACTGACGGCGGACTTATCAGTCTCAGTTCGATCGAGTAATTAGAATTTTTAGAACCACTGTCATTACATGACTAAATTAATTCTGCATAAACAGTGGTGCACGAACCGGAATTCGACAGTCAAAAGATCCGATGGATCCGATAAACGCATACAATATTAACATAGGTAACTCGTAATTATTGTTGGATAAACTAGTATTTTTGATAGAATCTGGATCTGACCAAATTTGAAAAAAAGAAGTAAATTCATTATTGTTGTGGTATTCAGTCCTAAGACTGATCTCATGCAACCCGCCTTGCTAACCTATCTTCAGCAAACATTTTCATTTCCTTATAACTAGCAAAACCGACATCCTCCCAAATCTACTTAGCGTATTCCATCCTTTTTCTCCCTCTTCTGTTCTATCCCCTTATACTTCACTCTAATGCTAATTTTACAAGACCATCATGTCCTAAAATTAATCTATCCCTTCTCTTGGTTAACGTCCTGCATATTGTTCTCTCTTCCCCTATTCTGTTTAGAACTTCCTCGTTAGTTATTCTGCCCACCATCTGATTTACCAACATTTTTAGCAATGATTCACACTTATATTACCCGTAAGTAAATCCCTCTTTTTCGCGGAAGTCTTCCAAAGCTCCGATTGAATTGAACGGGAGAAAATCGAATCGCAACGTTGCGAAACAAAGAAAACCTATTCTTTGTTTCTCGCAACAATAGGAAACATGAGTAACAATGGACAAGTGTGGATGTGTTCAGTCAACTAGAATCCTGTACGAGAGAGATAGAGATTGCCATAGCCAACATTTATACAGTTAATATTTTATTTTACTTGACAATGAGCAGCTTTGGCCAAAAAATAAGCCAATCTTATACACCTTCGTTTGTGGAATTTAACTCAACAGCTCATAATTGCAGTCTCTCAAGACCATTCAGTGCAGCGGATGTCAGCAGGAAAATTTTAGTGGCCACTTCAATCCAAATTATTTAAAATTTTCTGCGGTAACATGGCTAGTGAACACTAAACACTTTTATTACATACTGAAGTGCATTGGCTATCCAGAGGAAAAGCACTATTATGACTTTTCGAACTTCGAAATGAGTTGTTCGTCTTTTTGAAGGCACAAAATAATTCAGGACAATATTTTGTTGACGTTTTACAAAAATCCTTCATGGTTGATTACACTCGCATACCTGTGAGATATTTTTACAAGGTGCAATCAACTTATTATTACAAGGAGAAAGTATTATAATTTTAATACAAGAGATAAAATTGGATATTTTGATAAATAAAAATACAATTTTGTATTTCATAAGTTGAATCTAACGATCTTAATTGGTTTCCTGCCATACATGAATATTTGAATGAATTAAATTTTGAAGTATATGAAGAAGTTTCCAAAATGTTATTTAAACATTTATATAACTTGAAAACAACTCTTTTGCAATATTTTCCGAAAACTATTAAGGACGATTCTTCGTTCAGATTCAATTCCTGTGACAGCTAAACCTGTAATTGATTTAATCTGTGAAAGAAAAATACACTGATCAGTCTTTATGTGATTTCTGGGAGAGTTTGTCATAAGAGTACCCCCCTATTTGAAAACAAGCTATTATTGTTTTACATCCGTTTTCTACAACCTATTTATGCGAAGCTGGATTTTCTTATTGTTCTGCAATGAAGTCAAATAGCCATACCAGATATTAGGATACCAACAAGATATGCATTTCAAGGACCCAAAATCATGGAAGTTATTAGGTACTTTATTTATTTATATTATATTACAGGTCTATATTTAATAATAAATACTAAATTAAATCTTATTTTACTTTTTACGACTTGGAATCACCTATTCTAAAAAATAAGCCAAGTGTTCCGTTAGAATGTCAGATTTTACCAAGTGTTCCATTGAAGAAAAGGTTTGGGAAACCCTGCAATAATGGAATGAAAATACTTCGAATAAACTTTAAGTTTTCGTTTCACGAGGCATGAACATAGATTCAGTGTGAATAACAACCAAGTTTATGTGTAATATTTCGACTCTTTGTTAATACAAAACTAGATGTTTAGTAAATAGCAACGATAATATCCAGCTAATGGTGTTTTATGGAATTTTTGATTTCGCAATACTTTACTTCAAATATTGATAAATTTGAAATAATAATTGCCTCTGCATTTACATATCATTACTTAATAAACGACTGACATGATTTTTAAAGTGGATAAATTCAGACTATTGTGTCTGTTCTCAAGAGCGCTAAAATGCTGCCATATTATTAGAAATACATTGCAATGTGCAGCGCCGCCGTAGCGTAATATGCCTAATTCCGTTATACCTTGCGGCACTCTTTCTGTCTCTTTAAAGGAGTAAAAACGTCGAAGAAAATTTGCTGCGTGACCATGCAAAGCGCAGTGCTCATCGAACCATGGAACAATCTGCTAATCCATGAAATTGAGACACATGAGCAAGTTGGTGTCTGGAAAAACACGTTACTCACCTGCTCCCATGGGCGTGGTAATGTTTATAAATATCACCATGGCGACATCGTGACATGCATCGTAGCGTGCACATTAAATTCAAGGGCAGAGATAAGTATTTTGGAATACGGAGTATCGGTGAAATAAATTTTGACAATTAAAGTGTAGAATAACTCTGAATACTATTAGTCACAAGTATTGAACTGCCATTAGACGGGGACGTATATGTGAAAGTACTTACTCATTATATACGAGATGTGTTACAGGATGACTGAATACAGTTATACACTTATGGAATATTAAGAATGAATTACACAGGCGTGTTGACGTATTTATTTTTAAATTCTGAAATATTACATTGATTTTTATATTATTGATTTTTGAAATCGAAATTTCACCTTATTAATAATCAAATATTATAATCAACTTACTATTGCTTGTTCCCGTTTATAAATAAGATTATTATATTATTTACGTAGAATCGTAAACTTCTAGTTGAATTGATGGCTTATATTAATTGATTATTTCTAAATATTGGTTTCTATTACAATTGCAATCAATACATAGGAATAAAACTGTTAAATTGTAAACCAAGAAATGAGATTCTAAAATATAATGTCACTTCAAATTATTTGAACAAACATGCAATATTTTATTTGCTTTAATTTAAATACATTATTTTAAATGAAGAGATTTCGTGGGAAAATAAACATTAAATATAAAAAAATAGCATTTAAGTGTGTGTTGTGGCATTCAGCTCTAAGACTGGTCTTGAGCAAGCTTCTTCATTTCCGCATGAGTAGCCCATCCATCAACCTGCCTAATCTCCTTACCGTATTCCATCCTCGGCCTGCGTCTTCTGTTCTTACCCCACACACTTCCCTCTAATGCTAATTTTACGAGACCCTTGTGTCTTAAAACGTGGCCTATTAATCTATCCCTTCTCTTAGTCAACGTCCTCCGTATTGTTCGCTTTTTCCCTATTCTGTTTAGAACTTCCTCGCTTGTGATTCTATCCACCCATCTGATTTTCAGCATTCGCCTATAGCACCACATTTCAAAGGCTTCTATTCTTTTCCTTTCCCCAACTCCTGTCGTCCACGTTTCGCACACTTATAACACCACGCTCCATACGAACATAATATTCACACTTATATTACCCGTAAGTAAATCCCTCTGTTTTGCGAAAGCCTTCCTTGCCTGTGTTATCCAACTCTTTATGCCTACTATACTTCTACCATCCCTAGTTATTACGCCTCCCACATAGCAGAATTCCTTAACTTCCGTCAATATATCCTTCCCAATATAACACATTCATTAATTTCCCGTACTACAATCCATTACCTTGGTTTTCTCTCAATTTATCCTCATATTGAACTTTTTCTCCTGGACCACGTTCATTCCATTTATTATGGTTTCCAAGTCTTCTTCTGACTCCCCTAATGCCACAATATAATCGGCAAAACGTTGGATTTTAATTTCTTCTCCTTGCAGTATGATTTATTTTCCATATTTCGTTTTAACTTTCTTCATCGCCCGTTCTATATATTAGTTAAATTGCATGGGCGACAAACTGTATCCTTGTCTTACTACTTTCTTGATTTTTGCTTTCTTTTCTTTGTCTTCAATACTAATTACTGCTGACTGACTTCTGTATCCAATAATTTCACAGAATATATTTACCGTATTAATTGCTATATTATCCAAGCACACAGTGGGCATTTACTGAAATCGGAACAGTATGATCTTGTTATTATTATTTTTTATCTAGTAATTCTTTTCTGGACGATTGTCAAGTTCTATTACCAATTCACCTTTATAAAAAAGTTTTGGTTTGTAATAGAATCATTAATATGCTGTACCGTTACCATGCCAAGAGTTGAGCGTGGTCGAAGATTTCCTTGTTATTTAGGTGCTCAGATTTGTGAAATCATGTTTTGTACATCATGAAAATAATCAGTCCTTACGATAAGTACTTATTAAATTGAATATTGATAGTTGTCTAGCATTCCAAAGTTCTCGTTAGTAAAGTCTTCTTATAAATACTTTAGATTATGGAATTATTACTATACTAGTAAAACGATACATTATCCGGTTCTTGGTAAAATGTAATAACAAAAATGCTTATTTAGGTAGTAGGTCATCCAATTACGTTTTCCAAGAACTTTTGTTTGATTTTTTTTCCAAGAACTCTGACACTTTGACATAGATTGCCAAGAAGTGGGCCGTAGAATTTCCTGCACGGAAAAGCTACTTACTTGCTGGAGTCTCTTTAGATCGTAGTGAATTTATTTCAGCAATTCGCCGAAAAGAGGTTTCATCTGAAAATGATCATCTAATTCACAATATTCCTCATTATTTACTATCAGACAGATTAACTATGATGTAAAAATAATAACCACACCGCACTGTGTGCAGTGCCAACGGTTTAGCGAAACATGTAAGATATATGGCAAGAGGGGAGGTGATAAACATCATTATCATAAGGTGAGTTCATTACTTTACCTCTTCTTAGGCAACTCTATTTCCAATATTCCCGAGTATACGGTGCAATGCAGTATTAGAATTATGAAACGGTGTTGAAATAATTATTTATTAGAATTCTTCTTATGGGTAGATATTTTCATTCATATTATATAAATAGTAATGGCTAAATAAGACAAAACTGAATTCTTTTGAAAAGGATATTTAAAGTTAGATCACTGTTAATTAATGAAAATATGATAATTGAAAGGCACCCAGTCAGGGGTTTACTGGGACTGGTTCGACACATCTTAGCCAAATGAGTTCAAAAGCGTCTTGGTGGCTAAGGCTGTGTGAAGACGGGCGTTGTCGTGCAACAAGCACGCTCCTATCGTTAGTTTTCCCCTACTTTTATTTTGGATGCTCATTTTCAGTAGTTTTTAATGTCTCACAATAGTTTTGTGCGTTTATGGTCTCCTCCTAAGGCAGAAAATCGATCTTTTGCACCAACTCGTCAGTCAAAATGGAAGGTCTTCCAATCCCATGTTCGTCATGAACATTTGTTCTGGCTCCGCTAAACTCCCTGCACGACTTAAACACACTCGTAAAATGTTCAACGCAAACCGCTTTTAACCGTGAAACAATTTCAGCAGTCGTTATTCCTTCAGTGAGTAAGAAGCGGATCACAGCACGTGGCTCACACTTTGCGGGATTTATTACGGACATATTTTACGTCACTTCAATATGAGTTTACGTACTAGCGCGTTCCTCCTGCGATGCTCGCTCTGTCACCACTCGGTTTCCCCACTTCCCAACCTCCCTCCCCCCAAAAAAAACAGTGCATTTCCTTTCAGAACATTCCTCTTAATAATTTAACCGTAAATAAACTTTATAAATCTAATAAGGAAACTATGAGCTGCGTTGCTTTATCCTATTTAGATAATATACAACTCAAACTGAGCATACTAGTATGGTATTATAATTATTTTAGATCAAATAATAATTTAAATTTTGTAAAGAGTGTGAAAGGTCGAATCGAAAATTTTGATGAAAATAGTGCAAAATAACAAATAGATTACTTGGACGACAATGCCTACTACTCAGATCACCGAACACATTAAAAGAATGTTAAGGAGAATTCAGTTTTGACTAGGCATGTTCATAGGGTTGATAGGGTTATTGTCATAGTTATCGAAGAGAAAAACAAATATTTTCCAAGATTAACTATAATATAATATACATTTTCAATTAAGGTTAAAAATTCAACTAAAAACTTAAATATAATTCATGATTTTATGTTATTGTAACTAAATTATATATTAACTTACGTTATTTATTTAACTCTTTTGGTTTAATTTGAGGCTCACGAATGTCGTTTTACAAAAGAATACAATGGTTTTAAGCTTTCTGCTATATTTCTCTTTACACAACTGTTGGAGATTACTTGTTTGCAGTTCAGAAATGTACTTTAAATTTGAATAATATTGATATATTTTAATTGACAATATGTGCATATTTATGACATTGAATGTCAGGTTCGTACGACACTAGACGAAGCGTTTTATTTAATACGATATAAATTTGTATGAATAATTTATTATTTTACTAAATCTTTATTTTATGTCTTACTTGGCAATTATTATTTATATAATATTATTTAAGATCGTGAGATGGTTCTATTTTATTTTGCAGTCAATCAGAATCCTATAAATAAATGCTCTGAACCAAAGATGAAATGTTCAGGATGGGGCGATAAATTCTTCTGGTGAGGAATGTACAATATAAGTAATGCAAAGCAATGCAAATGCCAATGTTTAAAATAATTAACGTATTAGAATACCACGTGTTAAAATACAATATGTATATGAGTATATGTTACAGCTACGGACCACAAAAGAAAATTTCCAGGATTTTTTCGTTGGAAGATTGAGTGTAAAAACGCAGGGAGATCGCGGAAGTCGTAAATAAGTTAGTCGTCGGCTTTACTCTCACCTGAGCTCATGCTCATGCTCTCACTCACCAGCTGCTAATTGCGACGGTGGAGGCGCTTTGTTCAAAAAACCACGACCTAAGGTGCACCCAGTCATACACAAAACACTGCGTACATCAAACACGTCCATGCTACATTCATTAGAACTGCATTTAAACTTTATAGAATATAAAAGAGGAAACGGGTTGCTCTAAATGATTTGCTTTCTCTCTCAACCATGAGAAGGGCGATGACCAACATTTCAGACGTTAGCTGACAATACGCTTTTACGCTTTTAACGTGCGAGTGCCGGATGATATCTACTTAAACTTTCTAAATTTCCTGAAAACTTCTACAGAATTAGGAACGTTACATTTATTCTAACGATATGTAAAGTAATTATATTTATGATCCATTAATCTTCGGTTTAGAAAATCAGATTTTTCAGCAATGCCTAAATTTTTATGTAAACACCTTTTACAACAACCAATTTTTGGTAATAACTGGACTAATTAAACCCCATCCATTTTTATTTATAATTTACTTAAGAAAGAAAATAATTTACAATTCTACGAGCAAATATGTTGTCGGAAACTAATTATAAAAGTATAAAAAAGGCCTATGATCTGGAAGATATAGCCTGTAGAACAAATGAAATCTCTACGGTTTGCCGATATTGTATTATTAGGGGAGTAAGAAGAAGAACTGGAAACCATAACAAATAGCATGAACGTGGTCCTGAAGAAAGAGTTCAATATGAGGATTAATAGAGGAAAAACCAAGGTTTAGTAAGGGAAACAATGGAATAGCAAAGGGTATTAGATTGGGAAGGGATATTTTGAAGGAAGTTAAGGAATTCAGCTACTTGGGAAGCGTAATAACTAGGGATGGTAGAAGTATAAAAGACATAAAGAGGAGATAGCGCAGGCAAGGAAGGCTTTCTCATAAAAGTGGAATTTACGTACGGGTAATATAAGTGTGAATATTAAGAAATAATTGCTAAAAGTGTTCGAATGGAGTGTGGCGTTATATGGATGCGAAACGTAAATGGTAGGAGTTGCAGATAGGAAAAGAATAGAAGCCTTTGAAATGTGGTGCTATAGGCGAATGCTGAAAATCAGATGGGTGGATAGAATAACAAACGAGGAAGTTCTAAACAGAATAGGGAAAAGGCGAACAATATGGAGGACGTTGACTAAGAGAGGATAGATTAATAGGCCACGTTTTGAGACACAAGGGTTTTGTAAAATAAGTATTAGAGGGAAGTGTGTGGCGTAAGAACAAAAGAGGGAGGCCAAGGATGGAATACGCTAATCATATTAGGAATGATGTGGTTGTTATGGGAAATGAAAAGGCTTTCGCAGAATAGGCTAGAATGGAGGATTACATCAGACCAGTCTTAGGACTTAATACCACAAAAAAATCACCTGTAGATTTTAAATAAACAATGATTACTTAAATTTAAAAAAGTTCACTAGGCCACATATTTTTGAGTTTTTTTAATTGATAACTGGTTCTAAAAGTTTGTTTAGTAGTGTGTTTGGATGATAGTTACGGCAGCGTAATGCTTCATGTATTTTTCATTGATTACTGCTTGTATCATTATAACTTTTAAACCTGTATGCAGTGTGTGGTTCTGTGTACACCATGGGGCGTTTATAATTTGCCGGTGGATCATGGATTTGGATTGAATAATTGATACGTTTTATTTTGTTGAAAATCCGCATAGTTCAATCCGTTGGCCCACATTGTTTTGATGACAGCTTAATTGTAATGTTTTTGAGTTGGGGAATATTTGAATTTATTTTAATAATATATCGCAGGGTAAATTTAAAAAATAAGGCTGTTAAAATCTTATGAGTTAATATATATATATATATATATACATATATATTGAATTTACAATTTATAATATGGTTAACTTAATGAACTCGATTTCTAAGGGAATGGAGGGCTGAAATACTTTGGCCATATTGTTTATAAATATGAATTGTTGGCAAAGACCATTGTGGCCTTATAACTGACGGCTTTGATGAATATAGTTAGTACTTTGATTCCGGCGCTCAGGAACATTTAGAGCCACTGACGCAGAATCGGCGAAGAAGGTAATATTCTCAATTCCTGTATGAGAAAGCAGAATCCTTAATGAACTAATATTACCTTCCGTGTCAGTACTTGTCTCCTACATAATTCCTCAATCACGTCCCTCCGATAACTGTCTCACGTCTCGTCTATATTTGCCAGTCTGGCGTCCCGTCTACCACTAACGATCTATATCATTTCCCCTAAATTAACTTCCGTATCTCGTCTTTCACATCACTGTATACTCTCAAACATTACTCCTCTATCACGCCCGTTTCAAAACTGGCTCTCCTCATCTTTTCTATTTATTTCGACAGTCGATCGCCTCGAATCTTTCCTCCAGATTCAAATTATCAATTATTTTAGCCCATAACTAGTCCTTTAAGACAGTAATGGTTAGGATGAAATCCAGCTCTTTCTATAGTAGAGTGCGTGAAAAGGAAAATTTTTAAATTAGTCTCCCTGGTGGTTTAATCACTTGTTGAAAAAGAGAGTCAATACTGGTGGGTAATATAAATGTATTCCAGGGTATCGCTGGGCACCCAGCTATTTTATTATAAATTATTAATTATTATGGTACTATCTTAATGCTTACATTAATTTCTTCTTATTGAAGTTGATAAATTAAAGAGTCCTGGAACTGCGAAAAAACAACAAAATAAGCGTTACAGACAGACAGGAATTTAGATAAAATCGGTTTTCGATGCCTTCATGCATTAAACGAAATATTAACGAAAATTATAAAGTACAGACAAAACTATTATTTTATTTATTTATAATCTCATTTCACATTATGAAGATGGATTTGTAGATTAGTGAATAAATTATAATTATGTATTTATGGCATTAGTTTCATTCAAATTTTTGTAGAGAAGAATGTTGTTCCTGAATTTTATATTTTGTCTTTTCTCACTTATATTTCATTAATTCTGTCTGTATCTCTTGATCTTAACATTCTCTATACCATTTCTAGTTCACCTTCTTCCAATCGAAATCAGAAAATTCTAATATTATTGTCACTCAATTAATTAATTAGTATTATCTTGAATAATTCTTGACCAATACAACGACTTGTTTTACAAATATTGGTTTAGGCTTACAGATAAACAAAAACGTTTAAACGCTTTGCTTAGTAATTTCATTTATAAATAAAGTTAATAAAATTCCTATTAGATTTTACTTCTTCCTAGAACTTACTGAGAAGTGTACTTTAGCGTATGTCTTCGCTGGAAGGTGGAGTAATGAAATACGATGCAGTAAAATAATTAGCATATCTAATCGGTTTTGGCAAGTGTAATAAGACAAGAAGACGAAACATATTTCTTCTGTTATATACATATATTTATTTATATATAGTGAATATTCTCTATATATATTAGTGTAGTGAAATGGTAAAACACAGGTGAATGCGGAATTTGGCAGTTCGGAATCAAAGGCAAGCGGCGTGAGGGAGGACTTATGTTACAGACAGAAGTAATAAAACTTGGACACGATGGTGCGACTTGGGTTTTCCCAAGTCTTTGAGATTTTCCGGCATCGGGATGTGAGCGAAGAAAGTGTTTTTCCCCAATAACGTCGGTGGAGTGGGACAGATGTCTCCTCCCAGAGAGGACAGATAATTTTTATTGATCAGGATCGGGCCCCTCACCGACGGAATATGAAGTAAGGAAATGGGGACAAAGTATTAAATGCACAAACAAATGGACTTTTGACATGATTATTAAGACAGGTCTTGAAAAAAAATTATGATCGGGACTTTAAGGGTGAAGATAAGACTGGCCATTAAATTATGAACATTTAGAGTGAAAAGTAAGAAATTGAAGAGTGTCCTGGCCACAGATATTTGAACATCGGGAGGAAGACGTAATCCAGACGCGGGCACCATGGAGATCATGACACCAATGAGGAAGAGGACAGGACCGGCTACAGCGGCAAGTTACAGGCCTAAAGCGGAAAATAAAGGTTAGCTACCCTGTTTGTAACCTTTTGCCGATTTCATCGTACCGCAGTGGAATTTGTGTTTGTGTTCTGCTCTATGTGAAGGCCCGTTTAGACGGCCCTTAGAATAATATGAGATATTTAATGTGTATAAATATTGTAAATATATAGTGTTTATTATAAAAAACAGCCGTCTTTGTAAATTGTAGTATATTGTAAATAAATAAATATAGAGTAAATGGATTGCACATTTTTACAATAAATATTCATTTTAAAATACTCCCCCCCATATTTATTTCAGTAGTGAAATGTAGTGAAGTGATATTCCTACATAAAATCGAATTCACAATTCATAAACAATAAACTTAAGTGAAGTGAAGTTTGTCTCATTTTCAGGTATAATTCCAATGCTTTCTTTCCCAGATCAAACAATATTACACTTATACTGTAATGATATGTAGTATCATTTTTCAGAATTGATTTTCGATTGCAAACATCAAGTTTATTTTCTTAAAATAATTATATCTATCACAAATTCATTTACTGTAACTTCATGTATCTCCTTTTGGAGATTAAATACATAAATACACGTACATACCCAATCTCATAGGTCACATCCGATTTTTGACATACTATATGATGTTTCCCAGCAACTAACGAAGTTTAGGAAAGTTAGTAAAAATTATTAGAGATATGTCTATATCCTTTGCCGGAATGCAAACCTGAAATAAAAATATATCAGAAGAAACGGTGAATTTAATAAACCAATATTACTGGCGCATTAGTAATTTAATTTAGCTGTCCAACCCATTGTTTGTGCCAATGCATCTACGTCTGGTTAATGGGAGTAGGTGCTACCAGAGACAGGGCCACAATCGATTCAACAGAGATTGAGTTCTGGTGTTGGATTAAGACAAATTGTTCTGGCTCTGCTTTAGATCAGATGACTCGCTTTCCGTTAGCATGCGTAGCTGCTTGGAAGTAGTCAATAAATTTACGAGCGATGCACCAATAGACATCAGAACCATTAATATTTTAACGAGATATCGTGACCTCATGTAGGATGAAGAAGTGTGCTGTCGAAGAAGAAAATTATTTTAAGTTATCCAAAGCGTTTACAATTTTTCTCTCGGTGCGGACAGAGCTTCGAGCTTAGTGTCTTCCTATCGCTGTATGTAGGTGTTGTTGATGGACTACTTACTACACGAAACTATATGAAAAGATAGAAACATAAAATGTAAAACGTCTGTCATTAAAGTACGGTAATTATAAATAGAAGCAGTCAAATTGCAGACAAAAAAAAGTAAATATCACACCACGTTTCTGTAATCCTCATTGCATTTGTTGGTACCCGACTTTATCACTTATTTTTGTCTGTAATATGGCCACTTTCTGTTTTGATATTGAAAGTTCCATTGATATCCATAAAGAAAGGGATAATAATCAGAAGAAAATACAGATTTATATGGGTTATGAATAAAATTTTTTGCAAACTCACGTTAATACGTCCAGTTTCATATGTATGAAAGTGATAAATCATTACATTTCATGATAGAGAATTTGTTACCGACATACCATCTGGGATTTTAATTAATTTGTATAACATGTTGATTGTAGAGAGAGTTTAAGGTGAACCTGAAGGCTAGATTAGCAGTATATAAAAAAAATTGATAAATGACATATTTGGAAATTTTTTTCTCTTTTTTATCCCTTAATAGTCGATTAAGTAGTTGCAATGAAAACTGTTATTTAATTCAATTATCAATATGGGTTTAATATTGGAATGATTACATGAAAACGAGCAGTGGATATGGTAATATTATTTTGTGCCGCAAATATATTTTCGCGTAAATAATTATGTATTAAGAGATATAATTAAATTCAATGAATGATTTTTATTACTTTTATGGGTTACATTTAATCGAATTTCATAATACACGCTTTCAATTATATTATTCAACATTAATGCGGTGGTTAAATACTAGGTATTTAGGTGGTCGTAAAATAAATTAAATTTATATGAGCTTTAATTAGCTTGTAACACCGTCAATATTTCCATCTCTCCATTTTGTAAACTATTCGATAATAAGCACGGGTTAAATACAGCCAATCAGTACAAAAAAATCAAGTTCAAACTGTTTTTAAAAGTATAAGCTGATAGTAAGCATCAGAGTCTTCTAAAAACTATCGATATAGCTCCTTAAAACTAATGTAAACACTAATTTAAGTTTCCACTCCACGATCAATGCGCTATGTATGTGACGGGGATAGAAGTTTCCTGTGGGAATGCAGCATTCTCTTCTCTGTGCGTAGAACAGTTTAGGGGGCAACTGGCTGACTGTTCCAATAGAATCAGTGGACAGTTCTTACCGAATGCCCAAGGTCTGCGACCTCAGAACATACACCTCTCAAAACTCATAAAGTTGTATTGGCTAGTGTGAAACTTAAAAACGTAGACAGAAAGAATTGCCCACTCGCGAAACCCAAACATCTTGAAGGCGTACATGCTAGAATATGGCGGATTAATTTCCCTTAATCTTTTTGAACGTGATCAATAACGCACTTCACGATTAAAATAAGATAGTATCTTGTATTATGTTACCTATCTAATTTACACCCAGTTTTCTACATTGCTCTTTTCTGTAATTTTTGGCTTTGTCAGCAAAGTGACACTGAAAACTGGAATCGACAGTTCGCAGTAATTGTGAATTTTTACGCTCAAACACAAAGGCATCTTTCGGTGCTATCATCAGCCTATTTTATTCTAATTTACGTTTATAAAAATTAATCGAGTAAAATTTTTGAATCAATTTCTTTACATAACAAATGAATATAAACTTAGGTCACAAAAATATTTCTATGAGTTATAATCTATGATTATATAATATAAAAAGAACTTTATGCTCTGTCATGAATGATGAAACTCTGCACATGTAAGACATGAGAGAAATTTCAAACCATTTGTTATTTGATAAATTAATCCTATCTATTGAATTTTACGTGAGCAAATATTTACTTTATATTTAATGAAATTGATGTTTATTTGTGTAATTACACTACAATGCTCTCGTAAGTTTAGAGAACAGTTATTTCAATAATTCATTTGAATGTAAAAAACATCAACAAATAAACCGTATATATATTTTTACGCATAGTGTAACCACACAAAATGAACTTCATCAGAGCTCTAAATAATCCTGAATGCAGCTTTAAGAACCGTATCTCACACGCTAGGGCATATTGCTGTCTGAAACGCCGTATTTTCTGCACATCAAGAGTTTTATATTATCTGGAGGCACTGTTCAAACAAGTACCAAAAACAACAGAGCAAAACATTTACCAAGCCTAAAACAACAAATTCTCGCAACCTTACAGCATCACTGGAAGCGCTGTAAATGTTCTCACAGCTGGTAGCTACAAGCAATATTTGTGAAAGGAGCAAGTGCACCTTCGCTGCTTCTTATCACAGTCAATATTTAAAGAAAAAATAGAATCTTGTATATAAAAATTGATCGGATTTTCGCTCTCTCTGATCTTACATTATGAGAGAATTTGTTCACTAGAACGGCCAAATTTTACTATACAACCAGAAAAGTTTTGTAAAGACTTATTTTGTGGGACGTAAATTTATTTGAAATTGCTATTATCTAGAGTAATTAATATGGAAAGGGAACACTTAGCAAAAAATCACTATTGTTCGTAAACTAGATGGACAAAACCGTTTTTTAGTGATTGGATCCGATCGCTCAGTGCAAATAGCCTTCACTTTATTTCATAACACATCGCTCCTTCGATGGATGTACATATGTGAAAATGTATATATATATAACTAACTCTACCAAGCCTAATTCAGCCTAGAGCTTCAGGTATCGAGGTTATTAACAATTGAACTTAATTTCAGTAAAGAATGAAAAAAATTCAAATACTCCTAATAAATGATGAAAATACACACATTATTATCCGTTTCTATGTTTCGTAAATTGAAAATGTCTGCAAAATATAACTTACCTGATTTATTAGTTTAAAGAATAATTCAATTCCATTCACAATCAAATAGTTATTGTAATTAATGTTGTGAGTTTTTGGAGCCAGTAAATGCCGCTTATACAATGCACCAATAACAACTCAAAGTAATCACACAAAGAAATAAATTATAATTAAACGTCAATTATTTATTAGACAAAATATAATCTATGGCACTAATTTCTATTACGATGAAATGCTTCTAACTTTAATGGTCAGTTAAATGTCAACTATGATGACGCAAAATATCGAAAATTTCTCATGCTAGTTTCTTAATTGATATCACAATCGTTACCTCAGATCTTTTCAAATGAGCCGTAATGAATAGTATTTCAATTGTAATAACAGCTTACATTCAACTTCATTTAACTCCACAGTTTGTCAGCTTGAGGAACAGGACAGCTTGTACCTAAGAGGAAACGAGTTCAGATCCCCAACGACGCTTCGTATCGGATCCGGTCAAATAGCAGCCACAGCCGTAACACAGGATCAGCATACAGATTGTAATGAGGTCATACTGAGAGGGCACAGAATATTTGTTAGGATTTTAAAGTCTGGGAAAAGTGGCGTGTTTTACCACATCTGGATCGGTAAAGAGGCCGAGAGGAGCAATTTTTACTCAATTTTGTAATCGTGCTCATTGCAACCCTGAATCAAACAATGTTGGAGCTAGATACTATAATCCAAACGGCAGAGACAGGTGTGGAGTGGGCGGAAATTGTTCCTATAGTGAGGGATGGAGTGGAGAAGTGCAAATCAATAACGGGAAATCAAATGATACAGGTTTTGGGGGTTATGGATGCTATTGCGATTTAATAAACTGACTTTCGATATGCAATGTAACCTGTACTTAATACTAGTATGTGTGTGTGTGTAAGTTGTGGGGGAGGGGGTGGCTAGTTCTGAATAAAAACATGTGAAAGCCTCTACAATCAGACCTTTTCTGCACAGGGCAACATTGGTTAATTTATCTTCGAGTTCAGTGAAGTGATGCAGTAATCCACGATACACAACAAGGGTATTGTATACATATTATTTCTCCCCGAAACTGCAGTATTTTCAAGAATACAGCCACAAATCTTGATTTCTACTAGACGTCTCTTTTCCTGTCCCTAACAAAATGTTCTCTTTTCGCACAAAGGAAATGTTTCATGGCCTCTCAGGAATCCTGAATGGCTTCTCCAAACATATTTCTATAGGGATAGTTAAACAGTCAATTTTTACAACAACCAGCAGAGAGTACATTTAAAAGAGAATATTCGAGAAGATATAGTTGTTATTCCACGGGAAAGGTGCGGAGTTGAAGTCTTGATTTGGGAAGTGTTTGCAGAATATTATGTTTACGAAATTATTTTCCACAATGATTACTTTAATATGAATAGATATTTTTATAGGCTCAATAATAGAAAAAAAGGGCCTTAGTATGATAAAAATTCTTAATTACTTTTGCTAAAAATGGGACAACTTTTTCTACTTTGCATTATTTTGCAAGATTTAATTTATCACAATGAATTGGGAAACGTATGCGTTTGAAATTTTTATTATATTGGTTCTAATGTCAATCGCTCAAAGCTCTCAAAACAGTTTATTTTACCAAAATTAAGGGATTTGAAGATAAAAGTTAAAAAATAGTGAAATGGAACATTCCCCTATAAAAACAGTGGACCTGACTGGAATATAATTTAAAACCTGTCTAATGAGTACAGAGAGGGCAATGTTGAGAATTATTTCATTATGTAAGACCTTAAATAAATTCAAATCGACCTCGTGTGATCTAGTGGTTAGCGAAGCTGCCTCACAAAACAGAGGTCCTGGGTTAGAATCCAAGTATGGGCTTGGATGTTTGTGCCGTCATGGTCACGGAAACTGGGATTAAAACTGTTGGAGAATCGATACGCGGACCATGTATCACTCCAAATTCGGAAATGTGTCATGCAAGATGAAAGTCCAAAGTTATCCCAGTAGGCTGTAGCGCAGTAGAACCCGCGTTCAAATTTTTATTATTATTTACGGTAACTTAAATGACAAAGATTCAGGCATGAGCAAGTCGCTTGTCAGGAAGAAGGGGTTTATCCGCGCGCCGTCTTGGCGGCTCGGAATAATAACAAAGGGACTGCGGCTGACACCTGGACCATAAAGCTTGGACACCTCGTCGCCGGTTCCGGAATGTCTTAATCTGCCTGGGAATTTGGTGATCGGGTGATACAAGCTGGTGGAGAAAGGAGATTGGCAGCAGAGAAGTTACGGCGAGAGCCGATAGGTGAGGTGGCAGCGGAGAGGTGGACCATGCTTTGATCAGTCCAGGAAGCAGGGAAGAAAGGTCTTAACAACAAGGGAAGAAAGCGGAAAAAGCAAAGTTTCCTCAATTCCGGCAACACAACTTTGTGCTATTGTCGACCGGCCGCTTCAAGTACCACAACACGGAAATTACAGCGAGACGCATATGAAAACAACTCAGGTTCGTCAACGAACGAAAAATCTGCTACACGTGGTCACCCAAACCATTAATACCCTGAGATCTTTAATAGAATCCCATTTTAATTATTTTTGTACATAATATATACCCGTACGACCCATATTAAAATTATTGTGGTTACAATTAATAAATGTATATATTTAAACCCAATTATTAAATTCATTAATTAATATTCCCCCCATCATTTACAAGGCCAAGGCCGTCAGCGGGCTGTTGAGGCAAGTAACGTTTTCGATGTGATAGAGATTTAAGTAAAACATATAAGAAGAAAGGAGGCGGAGGTTTACTAGGAGTGCAGAACACCCTCAAAGCCGAACAAATATCTCTAGAAACCGAAGTGTAATCCGTTTTAGTACGGACATCCAATAATAAAAACGCACATATATATGTCTATTTTCTCCCAGGCTGAAACATATGAAAACTTTTTTCACGAATTAGAAATTTTTTCTTTAAATCGTCAATGCAATTATTTGCTATTAGGTGACTTCAATACTCGTATTTATGGCTCAAACACTGATTTAATTTAAGGCAACGCCAATTGTAAAGAATTATTGTCTTTCCTAAATTTCACGGGATTTTCAATGTAAAATAATGTGCGCATCTCAAATGGGAAAACGTTGGACCTTGTATTATCAAATATGTGCGAATTAAATGTAACAATGTGTTCACATCCAATAACAAAGGTTGATAGCTACCATCCATTGAGAAATGAGTATTCTCAATATTTGTGTCCTATTGAAAAAATATAACAAACTTCTAAGAAATAATTGGGAGTAAATGACTGAACAATGAATCAACCACAGTAATACAAAAAACCGACGCCGTAATAACAAGAGATAGCCAAATTACTCAAACCTTAGCGCAATATTTTCACTCAGTGCACACAGAGGACAGCGAAAATTATATTGAATCTGAAATACCTTTAACAAATAATAATATTCTAAATATACACCATAATAGAAGAAATTGATGACCTAGAAGATATTACAAAATTAAAATCAAAAAAATCGGCTGGACGAGATAAAATTTCTCCCTGCATAGTAAAATGGCTTAAGGATCTCCTTATCAAACCTCTTTTTCACATTTATAATCTATCACTACATCATGGAATTTTTCCGACCTTATGGAAGCAAACGAAAGTGACTCCTATATTCAAAAGTGGCAGTGGATGAGAAATATTGAATTACAGGCTAATCGTGCTTCTTTCTGCTCCAGCAAAAATTTTTGAGTGTATATTACACAATTTTCTCTTCACGCACGTAAGTTCACAAATTTCAATTAATCAACACGGGTTTATGAAGGGAAGATCTACGGTAACTAAACTAATAAATTACATAGAACTACTTCATAAAAACATAGACACTGGAGGCCAAGTTGACGTTATCTATACTGATTTCAAAAAAAGTCTTCGTCACAGTTAATCATAAAATACTAGTGGAAAAATTAAACACTTTAGGTCTTTCTGACAATCTTACTAAGCAGGCAACAATTCATATCTTACAATGGTTTTTTCTCTGCAAGATTCAATACTCGATCGGGTGTACCGCAAGGATCGAATCTTGGACCATTGTTTTTCACATTATTTATAAACGATATTACCAAACACATAAATTCAAATGTCCTTCTTTATGCGGATGATTTAAAACTTTTCAGAAAGATAAACTCGAATGCTGACTGTGCAGCTCTTTAGGAAGACCTGGACAATATTGTTGAATGGTTTCAAAGAAATAAACTTTTCTTTAATACAAAAGTGCGTATCTTATACTTGTACACGTAAAAAGAACTATTTCAAGTACAAGTACAAAATGGTGACGGATCAATTAGTAATTGTAAACTGGGTTAAAAAATTCCTAATTTTCGATCTAAAACTCACTTTAGGTGATCACATATACAAATCCACACGAAAAGCGAACAAAGGCATTGGACTAATTGTAAGAACCTCCAAATTGTTTAGAAATTCATCCACCCTGTTACATCTTTATTCATCTCCAGGAAGGCGAATATTAGAGTACGCATCACTAATTGTGGAAACAAACCTACGTAGTAGAGAAAATTCAGAATTTTATATTGATTTCTCTATTACATCGGCTCTGCGCGTCACAGCTTAGACAAGCCATATTTTTTTCTTTTTTGGGTTCACAGGCTACATGAAGGTGATCCTGAAACAGGCTACTCCGCTTTAACAGCAAAATGACGAGCTTTCGGAAATATATAATATAGATAACCGAGCGTCATTACTTTTTCTGTTCAAACTATGTAATGGCAAAATCGATGACAACACTTTGTTATCCTACGTAAATTTTCGTGTACCATCGTTTACTAACAGACATCAGCCAGTCCTTACTTTATAACACAAATATTAAATCTGTAACAGCCTCAAAATCTCCAATTCACCGAATGACTGCCCTTTGCAATCAGTTACCACCTGAGTTAGATTTATTTCATTCCAATTCCATAGAAATTACTTATTATCCAATAAAATCTTTCAACCAATAGTACTTAAATGTCTCTTCTGATTGTATGTTCAACTGATACTTCACAATTGTTTATTTAATGTGAATTGCACGAGATTTGCAGTCGCTGCGAAGAGCTGCTAGAGAATTGCTTCCGAAGAAAACATTTTGATTTTGAATATAATCTTGTATCGCACGGTGCAGTGCAGTGAACTCACGAAATTTAGTGCTATTTGTGAAGTGAAGTTTATACTAATCTACAAATAATATCTTTCACAGTGTTTCTCCTCTAAAAACGTAGAAAATTCTCTTCTATTAACCCACAAAGTATTGCTCGTATTAGAAAATATTTTCTCAATAATCACATTTAATTTATTTTCAAATATATTACTTCCAATTATTTATTTTACTATTCCTAACCGTCTTCTATATTTATAAATATATTGGTAATTTTATTTTTACATTTGTAAAATGTAAGAAAAAGTTGTAATATAATGTTCACTGTAGTTATTGTATTCGAATGTTCATATTTCTAAATTCTTCTGTTGTAACACGTGAATGGTATCGACGCAATTGGACCAACGTCTGTGTAGTACCTAAAATAAATAAATAAATAATAATAATAAAATAAATTCAAGTCTTGTCATTTCTTCTACAATATAGGCAGTAATTAGGCAAAAAATACATCTAGTATTCATTCCAAAAATATAATAAATATTCTTAAATACTGATAAAATCCACAGAATTTTTTTCTATGAATTATCCACTGATATTATTCAAAGTAGTTTACTTATAAATTTTGTATTTCAGTTCTATTTAAAGATGTATAATTGAATTTTCTGTAGTTTCGCTTAACTTTTGGCTCCGCAGATTTCAGAACCATGATTCTTATTTGGTCGTAACTTATACAACCAGAGATTGAAATCGTGAGCGTGGGGGCAGAATCCAATATCGGCTCGGAACTGTCAATATGTATGAGAGAAACTGTCGCCTTCTCATTTCAGACGATAAAAGTTTTCTTTTTATGAGAGCCTCTACAACAGCAGAAGATTTTTAGTATTTTCAATTTTGCCTTTATACTTTTACCCCATCAATTTGATGGAACAAAATATCTGAAGAAGTTTTCCGGCTGTGATTCGGCGATTCCTTTGTTTTAAATAAATATTATCTTCATTTTATCTAATGCCGAATAAACATTTACCATAAAAATAACTCTTTCGTTAATACATATCTATTTTGTGCTCCTATGCCGCAGTTTAAACTGCCCTAACGGAGAATTGAAACGAATAATTATCGATGTTTCTTAATTTTGTAAAGCAATAAATTCAATATATACAACACTATAAATTAACTCATTTTAGTAAACTTAATTCCACGTAAAAGTAAAGAAAACATATGCACATGGTTTTTCTTTTTCACAGATTGAATTACGTTTCGATTAGCCATATGCTAGATGGTAGAAAATAGACGATAAATTAAGATAGAATTCCGTTAAATAATATTTTTCTATTGTGTTGTTGATGTTTCGTATATATTTGTACTACGGTCATTGCTCAAATTGGTATTGATAATACCAACCAAAACTAAATGAATAGTGGAAAATTGAATAAAAATGCCTTTCTATTTTCATGTTAGTTATAGCAAAGACTGTTCGAAAATGTGTGGCTTGTCAAGATTTTTAATTTTAACTTGAAATAGTCATAAGAAAGGACGTGTAACTCATACCGAACGTCTGAAAATTTTCTAGGCTCTTCCCTACATTACTTTTAGGTGAATACTGGGTAGTATCTTTAAACTATATACCGGGAGCCCTAGTTAACCCTTGGCTACCTTCCCTTCCGTATCACCGCTATCAAAATCATTTCCTGAAGTATTGCCACCCTGTGGATTACCCTCATGTAGCATATCTTTTCCACAAAACTTTGTGCACAGTAAGTATTGAATTATAATAAAATAAATAAATAATTAGGTTAAAAGAAAAACTCTCATTAGTGCGAATATTTAAATAATTTACAATGCGGTAAGTGATACTGAAACTTAACATCTGTTGGCCGAGAATAGAGTTAAAAATTACAAACAAAAATCGTCTCATGCTACACTACAAATAAAATAAAAACAAAGATACAACAAAGACTTATAAAGTGGAAAAGGATAACTCACTGAAGCTTTCCTAATTATTGTAAAAACAGTTTCACACATTTAGAAGGCTAATTTTCATCCTGTAGATTTTATCACGAAGTATATCAGCTGCACCAAATAAATTTTCTCATAACATGTTTCTACAAATTTTATCATTCGTCTATTTCTTAAGAGAATTTATTTTAAATTCATTTAATTATTTAAATTACAAAACGTAGATATCATCTATAAAACACCCGATACTTTACCTTTATAATAAAACAAAACAAAGATTATATAAATAATTGATGTAAACATAATGTAAAATATAATATTTTCTTTCATTTGATAGTAGGGGGTAAAAGTTAACACGAGGGTCATCTAGAAACTGCAACTTCTCTTTAATAGCATAAGAAGTGACTTTGGAAAGGGGGAAACGGAAAGGAGACGAAGGCAGCCAAGGGTTGAATAAGACCCCGGGCTATAGTTGAAGCATCCTACCCGGTATTCACCTAAAAGAGAAGCAGGGTAAACCGTGGAAAACCTACAACAGGTAGTTCGGGCTATTCGGCACTTGTCTCACGCCCTTCCGAATGACGGGAGAGCAGTTTGCTGTGGCGTAACATTCTCTTCTCCAATTTTAGAAGACAGCTAAGCGACTGAATCAATAGGATCAGCAGACAGCTCACCATATGTCCAAGGTCCACCACAGAACATGCACCTCCCAACATAGGCAGAGGTGCCTCGGCATGTGTGCACCTTGAAACGAGAGAGAACGAGGCCTTCCCAAAGGTGAGCCCCATTATCATGTACGCAAGAGCATTTTTGTAATTTGATACAACCTTGTGACTAACATCCAGTTCTCAGTAAACATGTCAACTTAAATTACCAATTTTGATTTGGAATAATGTAACAATATTAGATTCTGGAGCAAAATATTATTAATTAATGTCACGATGTTACACATTAAATCATTGTGTATCAATTAAAGTTAAAACTGATACAAATAATCTGAAAAGTATTTATGACTGTATTCAGAAATAGTTTCTTAGGTCTCCTCTTATATACATCGTTCCTTCATTTCATTTGTAATGCACAATTTATGAGATTATTGAACTTTTGACAATAAAATAATATTCAAGTAATCATGAATTGTTAATTCAACTGATTCACGAGACGCTTCACTTACAGCAGATTTGTTGCTTGCAGTCTATTAATATACTCGTAGATTTAATTTTCTTGTTCTTCTGTTATAATTAGTGCTGCCTGTCTTCTGTAGAGGTTCAGTATAAGCCTCCTTTCTCTATATTTTATTCCTGTGCTTTTCAAAATCCTTTATAGTGTCTTCCATTTCACATTATCAAACGCTTTTTCTATATGAACAAATGCCATGAAGGTAGGCCGGTTTTTCCTTATTCTGTCTTCTAAAATTAGTCGCATAGTCAAACCAAATAGATCTTCTAACTAGCATTCTATTTGAAATTCCATTCTCCTATATACTATTTTCGTTAATATTTTGTATGCATGGGTTACTAAACTAATGGTCGTAAGCTGTACGCATCTATCAGCCTCAGTCGTCTTCGGTATGGTTAAAATTATGTTTTTACTAAAATCTTCCGGTATTCGTTCTGTTTCGTAGATTTCGCAAACCATTTTTCGTTATTTATAATTATTGGTCGGTTTGAAAGAAACAAAAAACACTTTTTTAAATTTCACACATAAAATACAATTAATTATTTAGACAGAAGAGTAAAATGTGTCTGCCACTTTCAGAAAAATTCGAAATGCATCTAAGAATGATATGCATACTAATTGAATTTGAAGGGTATAATGAATAATGAACTAGTCATTTTATATTATTCATACTTTTCATCATTCATCATTTTCAAAACGAATGCTAGCGATCAACGTAAGGGAATAATTAAATTTGACCATTTCTTATTGGAGTTGTAAAAATATCACCTGAGATACCCAGGCAGTCAGGCTGGGGTTCGTTAATGGTGCATGTTGTGCTCCAACACAAACTGTTGCATATTCAGGGCCGCCCCTAAAGAAGGTTTCAACTTGGGCGGTTTATGCAAATGGCTCCCAGAGAGAGGGACTTGGAAACGCCTCCACTTTGCGCTTCAGCGGGCAGCTTCCACCAGTCTGTCTCTGTCTACATAATAGTTCCAGAACTTACTTGTCACCAATTCGAATACACCTTTGTAGCATGCTTAGAAAGACAAAGCAGTATGTTAGCTCCCCTGAAACGGAGCTCATCGTAGATTATTATTCCAAAATTCATATTCTTATGGGATACTTATCTAAATGCCGACATATGAATCTTCAATAAATTTTTTCAATGACAATACGTTGTTATTATAACGCGTTGATTACTAATCCTCTCATTGGGCAGATGAATGAACAGTTCAAAATAGTTATTTTTCTCATTGGATTACTTTAGAATAAATTCATTTGTGTATACAAAAGTAAGCTGTTGCAGCAAGTTTTAACCCAATTTAAGTCATCAGAAGGCCGAAGTTTCAGACACTAGACCAGGTGGCGCATGCGCCAAACGTGGTAATTTGGACGATTAAAAGTGGCGAATTGCATCCTTGATCCTGTTTGTATTTTGGACGAGAAGTCCGTTTACATTGTTAGAAAGCATTGTACAATTAGACACGTACTATAAATAAACACAATGAATGTCCGAAAGTCAGAAATAGAAGAATTTAATAACAGTTCTTCTGGCAAGCTGAGAGATCTGACAATTCCATGTTCTAAGCCCATCCCGCTCTCAGTCCAGAGTTATCTTCATCATACGAACATCCTGAAGCTATTACACTACATCAATCTTGAATTTTATGAATTGGTAAATAAATTGATTGAACTGCGTCAAACTTATTCCTTTTCGTCCCCTAAGCGAAACAGATTCTATCTTCATATCTATTTACCAACCCACAACCATGACGCTATAAAATAATATGGTGTATCTGAACTCGTCTGTCAAAAAATTGAAACTTTAAAGGAAAAAGATTGGCCACCCTGCATTAGACAGTAAAAAAGATTGCATCTTCTTTCGAATAAGATAATGACAGAGACCGAAAATTATTTACTCACTAGTCAGTAATTATGTAGCTGAGGGATACTATCCTTAACAGAATAAAAATGGAAAAGGACGTGTATACGACGGGTCTGTAATTTATGAAAGTAGCATTTCCTCTAAACGCCAAATACTAATACACTTCTCCATTATACTACGAAATAAACCCAGGTCAGGTGTGCTGACAGTATGTCGGCGTGAGTGGAATAAACGACACAATTTGTTTGTTTTGCAATAAAATTCTTCTTTCAGAAACAGTATTATTCATTTGAAACTATTAAATTAATGATACGAGGAACATTAAATAGTTAAAGAGACACTTAGTATTAGAAAAACATTTGTAGGAGGTGTTTGGTACATTCACGACTTTAGGCTGGCATCACTGGGATGAGCTGAGAACATCTGACGGATAAAAATTGTTTCCTTTATAACCAGCCGAGGTTTGTACATTAGTTGAACAGCCTTCAGTGATTCGATTTTTGCTTTCTGAAAGTGAAAGCCAGCTAAAGTCTTTTCAAGAATGATTTTACAGTATGGTGAAAGTTGTATGAAGTGCGTGGAATTTTTTTATAAGGGGGTAGATCTGTGTAAAAAAGATCAAAGCTTAGAGACTGACTCGCAACGCCAGACCGACCAGTCTAATTGTCTTCTCCTTTACCCGAAACCCGAATTAACGACATTAAACGTGATGACCGACGTATTACTGTTCAATATACAATATATAGGAAAATAGTTACAGTAAATGTTGACACAGCTCAGACAATTGTCAGTAAGAATCTTAAATATAGCGAAAGAAGGGCAAAGCGAGTCCATAAAGCTGACCCAATAAACCCTACAGTTCATATTTGGCTCCCTCCGATGTTTATTTATTTCGTCCACTCAAGGAGGCAATACATGGAATAAAGGTTCAACAACAACGAGGTAGTCAAAGAATATTTAGAAACCGACTCTAACAATGAGACCAAAAAATTAAAAAAGGGAACAAAAATTCAGCATTAAATATATCAATATTTATTCACAAAAGTGATTTTGAGACTTCTTCAGGCACACTACAAACATAATACTACATTAAATTGAATCTGAGTTCTATGTTACAATAGAACATAGAAATCATATTCAATTTAATATTTTGTTACAATAGAACATAGATCTCATATTCAAATTAATGTAATATTATGTTTGTAGTATGCCTGAAGATGTATCAAAAAGTTGATGAAACGTCGCTTTTGAGAATAAATAGTGATTTATTTAATGATGACTTTTTGGCTGCCTTTTTATTTATTGTAAATTTTAATGTCATAAAACTATGTTGTAATAAAACAAAGACTTGTTTGTATACGGTAGAAAAACTTGTTCATCATTAGGTCAAGTGTAAATTCGTGAGGATTATGCTGCCAAATAGTAAAAAGACACATTTTTAATAACGTGCAGTTTTGTTTTAGATAAATTTGTCTATATAATTATTGAATGTCCCTCGAACATTTAAATGTTGATATATGCTAAGACAGGGGTGCTCAAACGGTCGATCGCGAGTGCTTTTTAAGTAGATATCGAGAAAAATTTACCGATATAGATCTATTCACAGATTTTGTTTTAGTTGATCGTCAATTAGGTCATAATAATCCCCAAATCACTGTCTTTTATCGTAATACTCCCCTGCTAGCGGAGGAAGGCGGCCTTAGCAGAGGAACGCGCGATCCTTGTCGAAGAAATTCCGCGACGCAGGACGTTTTTGATTCCCGCCGATTTTTCTATAAACTTCGGGCGGCGCGTTTGGCGGCACGCTTACAAACAAAGCATTAGTTAGGTACTTGAGAACATTCGAGACTTCGTCCGCGCCGATATACATGTTGCGCCTGAGGGAGTAGGAGTCAGTTTTGTGACATTGTTTCGAGCTAATGACGGTTTCCCTTCGTTTTTCTCATTCCATTGCCTTATCCATCAAAAAGTTTTGTGTTCAAAAGTTGTAAACATGGAGGAGATTAAGGGCATTGCAATAAAAATTGTGAATTCCATCCGTGCCCGTAGCTTGCAACGAAGGCTCTTCAAATTGCAGATGGAAGATAGTAAATCTGTTGAACACATTGATTTAATTCTTCACACGGACGTCAGGTGCT
This sequence comes from Eucriotettix oculatus, assembly GCA_034510155.1. Classification (NCBI taxonomy): domain Eukaryota; kingdom Metazoa; phylum Arthropoda; class Insecta; order Orthoptera; family Tetrigidae; genus Eucriotettix; species Eucriotettix oculatus. Next base: position 203,195,907 of record CM067376.1, read on the forward strand.
GAGTCACGGCAAATTACTAGAAAGGTTTCAAGAATTATTGCCCGAAATAATAGCTTTTCTGGACCAAAGAGGTGATGACACTCAGATGCTAAAAAACGGAAAATTGCTGTCTGATTTAGCATTTTTGGCAGACATCACAATGCATTTAAACACCATTAACTTGGAGCTTCAAGGTAAAGGAAAATCCATTATTGAGATGATTAGCGCAGTAAACGCATTTAAAAGTGAATTGCAGCTTATGATAGATCAATTGAAAAGGAAGGATCTGAAACATTTTCCGTCTTTGAAAGCAAGGATTCCTCAGCTGAATTTTGGTATTTATGAGGGAAAATTTTTAAATATTTTGGGGAATTTGAAAGACTTTTTATGATTTCAGTAAATTGGCAAGTATCGCATCTTTTATGAGTTATCCTTTTTTTGTGTAAAATATTGAGGAAAGTGTTACTGAAATAGCAAGTCAGTTTAACATGGACTCATCTTCTGTTGAAAATGAGGACATGTAGATTATATCAGATATACATCTTAAAACCACAGCATCTGATACAAAATTCTGGTCTTTTATATCTGAAGATAAATATCTGAATGGCCCTTCAGTTGACGGCAATGTTTGGTTCAACTTACCTGTGCGAGTCTGCATTTTCTGAAATGAAGTTAATTAAGTCTAAATATCGAAATCGACTAACTGACGAGCATATGACTTCATGATTGCGATTAGCACTCGGTAATTACGCGCCATCTTATGAAAAGTATGCTGAAGACATGCAGTGCCACGCTTCAACATCCAAAGTCATTCTTTAGTTAAGTTTAGAAACTACAGCTTGTTTGTTTTGAAAGAACCAATAAACTCGCAATTTTGAATAAGTACGAGTTTTTTCATTGACTTTTTAGTTAGAGCCTACCTTTACTAAAAATGTATATTGCGGAAAACTAATTTCTGTCATTCTTACTAATTCTACGTGAATTCATGGCCATGAAATTCTGCAACGTCCCTATATATAATATGCTTATACCTGCGCCACTATATACTCTTCCTACCTAGACGACAATCCTGCAGCACATATACTTGCAGACTCTCAGTCGATCGATCGGAATCTAACAATAATGAGGTAGATCATCAGCAGTTCAAGTTTGAGCATCCCTGCGCCAAGGTGACTGTTTCATTGTCGGCCTATCCGGGGACAGCCTTCGCGAGAGACGAGGACAATGACAAAACAAATTATCAAGTTTACCAACTGGGTTTATTGGTAAAAACTAGGTCGCCAATTTCTGACTCGGTAAAATTAAATGTTAGCCAAAGTTAAATATTCGTGTGCAAAACAGTAAAGATGAGAACTATGCTCTTCGTCGACCTTTTTTTTCCGAACTAATTTACCTTTTTGATAGTTTTGCCCTGAATCCCATTGAATCAACCTCTATTTTACTTTCTTAAGCGAATAATCTGCATTAGCAGCATATGAGAGGTCACTCATCCATTGTTGCAGCAGGAGTTTTTATTAGAAGGCGCGGACAGCGTTGTTATTTCAGACGTGTTCGCTTTCTGTTTCAGCTTCATGCAGAATTGTAAATCATTAATCAAATAAAGGTAGGGTTTTGTAAGAACTTAAATTTCCATTCTAAATTAAATTAGGGACTCCGGTTTTCGGGGACAATGTCGGGAAATACCCCTTACAGCCGGGGAACCGGGAATGGTCCCCAGAAAACACAGACGGATGGTCACGCTATATCTTCATTACCGTATCAAACAATCCAACGTGTTTATTTCATATTCGATACTTTGCGCTTGACTTAAGAACGGTGCTTCCCACTTAAATATCAGAATTGACCTCACATCAAATGTCGAAATTATTCACAACAATAATAAAAATTCTTAAATAAAAATTACTATAATTTAATATATTATGGGAGAATTATGTAAATCAATTTGAACTTAATTTTAGTTAGCTATTATTTGTTTTGAGGTTTTACTTATGGTTTTCTCTTGAAAATCTTCCAGTGTTTGCTTTCAAAAACCTACCCTTAGTCCTGAACAAGCAATAATTAGGATTCATTAGAGCATAATTTAATTATTTTACTTAAAAATGTATATGTTTCTTAGGGAGCATCAGAAATTTAGACGGAATTATGTGAGGCTTGGTACAAATATTCTGCGAAACACTAATACGTAATGATACGTAAGTTAGCAAAACGTCGGGGGATGGTGACACTCGCTTACTTAGACTTAGTGGTAGCTGCCGATTCTACGTTCTGTGGTAGGGTCAATGTATTATAATTGCAAATGACTAATTTTATGCTGCACAATAATGCCCACATAAATGACCGTATGAGTAGAATTGGTCTCTTGTTCAATGTAAATCTGTGTTAGCTGTGCATTTTTATGGCCCCTAAATTTGAAAACGTTTTAATTTGAAGCAATAAATTTTTTAAAATTTTAACTTACTAAGTTTGTTATTATTTAAATTAACTATCCACTTTCCCCGGTTTCCCATTATAGATAGTTGAAATGGCAGCCACGATTTATGCATTAAACCTTTAAATCTAAGATTTAATAATTTACGTTCTCATGTTCATAATTTTCTTACTGTTTTTATTACAACAGAAACCTTTTGAGAATTGACATAATCAAAAAGTAACAGAAATATTTCTGTTTAAGTCAGAACAAATTTAATATAAATTTATTAACATTAACTGTTACACTACTGTTTTTTCCTAAATTTGGAAACTCATGTGGTAAATTTTAAAGAATCAAGAAATTTATGAAGATGAAAAGTTAGACATGCATGTCGCACAAGTGAAGAGTTCGAAATGCGTTCCAAATTTAGGAACGAAACGTCGTGTAACACCTAATGTTAATAAAGTTTATATTAAATTTGTTCTGACTTACAGGCTGATTTACTAGTTATTTTTAACAGACAGTCTGATAATGTAACTAATAACATTTCCCTTTAATTTTGTCATTTACTAATACGAAACAGATTAAAATTTAATTAGACAATGATTTTGCTTGACTGTATTACGTTGAAAAAGAATAATTGCTATAAAAACTAAACAATTCAATCGGTCAGGGTTATTCGATAGTTACATAGTGAATTGTAAATGGTTTCGCTATATGATTAATTATTTTGAAACTTAATTTTAGTATTTTCTGGAAATATTTCAAGCATATTTTTCGCATAAGAGGGAAAAATGAATATTGGAATTCAGAAACAATAGAAACTTTAATTACTTTTTTCTGTAATAGCCAGATAAAGTCAAATGAATACTTCTTGATTAGGGCGTCATAATAAATTCACAATTTACATTACGTTGAAGAAACGAAATCCAACAAACGTATAGAATAGTGCAGTTAATACGGTGGATTGCTTTTTATTCCCCTTTCAATGTTAATAAACTCTGACGATGCTTTGCTGCGCGCTGAGACGTTATTGTTCCTCATAGCGCGGCGAGATTTCCCATGTGGTATCCCGTAGTATTGCTTCCCCTAGCTCAGATATAAGCTTTGAGGAGGAGTTAAATCTGAATTTCTATGGTGTTATTTGCCTTTTCAGTTTCTCAGCTCTGGGGAAAGTCATTATATTTAACAGTATACAAATATAAGTACTTAAAGTAATTAACTATTAATTCCATCAGACTTCTTAACATCCAGAGATCGTAATCGAACACAATAACTGTTAATTTAACATTGACATGATTTATTTAGATGTAAGTAATTAAAAGTAATTATTCGATCGCTAAGTTTATTATTCTTTGCGATAATAATAGGGAAATATAGACAATGATAAAATTTAACTGTAATAAACTTTCAACAAATTAATAGTATCATATATACTTAAATATCTTTCATATTGAACTTATCGGATGTACCGTACCTAATATAGTATATTATTAGGATCGTTATATAAACGTCCCATCAGAAATTCCTCTAATAAAATAAACAATATACAAGTTCAGCAGTCATAAATTATAAGTAAAATCGAAAAGCACATTAATGGACAGTCCGAATGCATCGCTTCAATAGTGGAGTAACAAAAGGCTCCAAGGCCCAGTCATAACCGATACATAAGATAACATAGGGACGTGCACACCGAGTAGAAACGTGTTTCCCGAAATAGGGTTCGTGAAACAACAGAGAACGGCTACATGAAACAGTCCACTTTTTAACGATTTGTCCTTCTTTCGTAGGTTCAAGGTATAATTTTTAAAAAAGGCGGTTACTTTCCATACTTGACCTGGGGATCCGTCTTCAAACACAGTTTTCACTTATTAATTTAGTCTACTCCTGGTATAAAGTAGTACCAATAGTAAGAAATTGTTAAAATTTCATAGTTATTTTTTACAATGACCAATTACAGCGACATATAGGGAGTAAGATGGGAATATATAGGGTAAGTCGGGGCGGATCGGGAACGCACAGTAGAACGGGATACCCTATTTTTTTACTGGATATTTCTGGAGGATAGTAAATAAGGGTGGAACATTGTAACTGGTCAAGGTAGAAGAACTGGAGCCAATTTGACCAAGTTCTGACTGAACCTTGCCAATGAACTCTTGTTTTGACGTCTTACATCGGTGACAACAATTTTTGTAGCATTTCGAAAAAAGATAAACTATAAAACTCCTCGCTTTTAACTCTTTAATTATATATATTTATTGACTGGGTGTCTTAAGCTGAACATCTTCTTGTATTAAGGCTCCGTGAAAAAACTTAAACTGAGACTAGCGTGCGGTGTGGAACAGAATACTGCTGTATAAGGCAAAATGTTCTGTGTTCCTCAAGAAGAAAAGGAAAAACTGGCACACTCACCTCATATGAATGAGTTACAGGATTCTGTACCCAAAAAGAATAGTTTAAGAAAGAAAAGAAACGGAAACTAGGGAAAAATGTTAGCAAAAATGTGCAGTTGCAAAAAGATCTATTAGTGAAACGGAAAATTGATAAAAGGATCAACTGCATGCTAAATAATTATAAGAAAGAAAACACAAAACGTGTTAAGATTTTCTTAAATTAAAATACATTTTATTGCACTAATTGTAAATACAATACATTCCATCCCGTTCTGTCCCGTCCCCTAGGGCAGAACGGGAAATTTGTAAGTTTATTTTTATAAATTCATCAAATAACTAAATTCGTTGTTTTAAGTTGTATTGCTTTTAGATTAATTAAGTAATAGTATAAACTAATGTTTTATACTTTTATAAAATAATATTTCTTTTTCCAGAATTTTACAAAAATTGTTAAACAATAAGTGTCCCCTTCCGCCCGACTTCCCCTATTTCATAATATATTATTATTACAAAATATGGCATGATGTAGTGTGGACATTTGGACATGCACACTAATTTTAATAATTGTACAATTTATGAAAATGGTCAAACCTTAAGATATTAAAATTATTTGCGGCATTGTAACCCTTCAAATCATTTTTATAGGTAAGTATATAACAGTTTTGGTATATTTCAAAGTTTTATTTTTGTTCTCCAATAAAATGACATTTGCAACGGTTTTGTGATTTTAAAGCGAATCATATAATCAGATAACGTCTACTTTGCCTACAGCAAATTTTAACTTAAGTAAACAGCGGAACCTATTTATTAAACCAATTTCCCAGTCAAAAAAGTCAACTACTGCCTCTCTTTAAATGGTACATTTTCTGGGAAAGAAAACGACATCGTTTCTGGAAGATGAGATTATTTATGAAGCTATGTTAATTTCTGCAGAAACATTGTTAGACGACTACAAAATAAAAACAATATTATAACAGCATAAATGCAATCCAAGTATCAGTGAGAACAGTAACTCGAAAAATTGAATTGAAATTATAAACAATGTATTCTTTTAAGTGCAATTAGATCAACCCTCATTTTGACAAATTTCTAAGAATTTCATTTATGTGCATAACTTATGTTATTTTAAATTTGAGTTGTGAACTTTACATTAAACTTTAATTACGTGTAATATCTTCGTATGTAATAAATGTAAGTTGTGTTGTTATAAGTATTATATTTATATGTAATTATCATATTTTAAAATTTTCTTTCAACGGGAGTTCGTTGGTGCCCGCAGAACTTTAATGTTTCACAAATAATCCCCACTACTAAAATAGGTTGCAGGCCCTGCCCTATAGAATTTATTTTGATTAACTAAATGGAAAATGGCATTAGATAACGATTAATGCGCTATAAAATAATTTAAAAAAGGTAACAATATGTTCCTACAAAAAAATATAAATATATTGTGTGCGAGCAGCAATAAACAGTTTTTATAGATCTCGAATAGTAGGAAAAACATATACGAAGGTAGTCGCAGAAGTCTGACTTCGATTGTTTGAAGACAAAGGTGGTCTGAAATCTAGAGCTTAAGTTTGAAGTTCAATGTTTATTTTTATTTATAAAGGTCACATCGACTGCCTGGTCATTAGCGACCACAATGACAATTATTTACAGTTATTTATTTACATATTATTTCCAATTATGAATTTCCAAAATAAGATACTGGTTATGTCCATTATTCTGTTCGTTAACCACTAATCAATAGTTTTCTTCATTACATTTGATTTTTAAATTTAAAAAACACAAAATACAATACATTTAAATTAAATAAACATCTTACTGTCCTTACAAAACTTAATAATGCCTTTTTGATATTCATGGGATTCCAAGTTGGATTTGTCATTTTCCCTGTAGGTATTTTAGTGTGTGTTTCAACATGTCGTTCAAGGTATGAGATCTTATAAGCGCAGAGTTGTAGTCTTCTAACACATTCTTTTGTGAGCTATATTCGTTTGTGAGGTTTTGAGTGGCACTTATGCTTCCTGGGACCTACGCCACTTACCTAAGGTCGTTAAGTTATGGTGAATTTCATGCATGGTATTGATAATTTCCATGTTGATTTTCCTGTTATGGTTGTTAATGTATTGCAGTACGGGAATTCGAGAATATGATAAACATGTTGAAATTCGTTTGCTTGATTACTTTCATGGCTGTCATTATTCCACATATTTCTGATGTTACTGTACTGGCGTATTGGTGAAGATGCCATTTTATTGAAACACCACATGGGCTTATGTTCCTTGTTCTTTGTAGTGGTTTATATTTGTTGAGAGTCGTTATATTTGTTAATTAATTCAGTAAATATATGGTCCCAATATTCTGTTGACCTTCTTGTGCTGATGTGTGGCTAATGATAGGCCAGTCTGCATATCCGGAATCGTCCATGGTGGGTATTTGATTATTCTACTTTTTTCTATTTCCGTATGTTTGATATTTAGCTCCTCGAGCATTCTCTTGACTATAACATATGTGGGTATTTAGCGTTGATGGTCGTTTTTAGCTGGATATTTAGGGTAAATATCGTGGCAAATAATGGGGTTAATGGATGTAGCTTGTAGCGCAGAAACTCGACAACCATTTATTTGGCAATATTAGCGTTACCCCTATGGAGGGGGCAGATACAGAGGTGACCTGGGAAGGGGAAGAAAGGGGATTGCGAGGAGAGGAAACGAGGAGTTCTTGGAACAAGTCGAGAGCGGACCGACACTCCGTAAGCTGCCAAAACGGAGGGTCAACGCCTGGATATATACCTGGGAATGAGCAGCAATCAGTCAATTTCCGCCTTACGAAATAAAGATAATTCTATCCACGCTACCAGAAGCGTAATCAAGGATGGCTCCGTTATGCCAATAAAACAGATGTGTCAATTGCGTGATATGTGAATCTGCCATTCCACTCTGCACGTTTCCCGCCCACAGAAATTCCCTTTTAATTATATAGAGTCTAAAACTGTGCTAATTTTTTTCCTGAGCGAGTACAAAATTAATAAACTGTAAAGAGCCCCTAAATTTTGTAATAAATTATGTCTTTAATTGATTGAAATAATTAAACTATGATTATTTAATGTTAAATTCAATTGCATAAAAATAATGAAAACCCATTAAGTAAGCAATAAGGCTTTTTCCGCCGATTCATTACATCTTCACGCCTGAAACGAAAGAGCATACGAAATAATGGACTGAAAGGTGAGAATCGGCTCCAAAGTTGGTGATGAGAGTTCTATATGCTGGAAAGTGTGACATTATAATTTATGCTTTCTGAATGACAAGGCATTACAGTCGTCACCTCAATTGAGATTTCATTACGGTCATGATATACAGATCTACAATGTCTGTCATCTATTTCGAGATAGTAATTTTGAATTTTGTTATACTACATTGAAATAGAAATTATGATAGGCAAATACGAACTGTTTCGGCATCGTAATATCCGTTATTGCAGTTTCACGTACAGGAACCTAAAACGTTCATCTCCTATAAAGTTTAGCTTAATTATATGTTATGTTTCTCTAGTATGGGCAAATTTCCAAATGTGTGACGCCCGAGCGTTGTTCATGCCTCTAAAAAACGCGGCAAAATGTCGTTCCATAGAATCCATTTTCTTCACATTATGATTCATTCGTGTGCCTGTTATAAAAAATATATACTTGTGCAAAGTGTTAATAAGAGGGAAGATAAGGATAGCCGGTTATTGTGTTACGGCGAAAATTTTGTATCTGATAATTGTGAAAATGTATCATGCATATTAAAATGGTATGTTAAATGAACAGTATTTATTCAAAGTAGATAATTTGATTGTTGAAATATTGAATCTCTTTAGATTGATGAAATGAGAGCTAGAAAGATAGCAACTGTGAGTATAGCATTCTTATAATTTGGATGAATATAAATAAAGTTCAAAACCTGTTTTAGAGATGTAATATTTGAGTAGATCTATTTCGTTAAAAATGGAAGATTGATGCAGCTAAGTTTAAGAATCGTAATTGCTTCACTAGTTATTATTGCTCTATTTGTAGCATAAATATTATGTAGGAGGGGCTGAGGGTTTAATTAATTAAAAGGTGATTAAGAATATTGGGAATTTATTTACATCGGGGAATTAAACAGGGAATGCATTATTAAGGAAATATTTACAAGGAAATTAAGGGTTCGTTGAAGCAATCTGATCTCTTTAACTCAGGGTTAATACCATGGGCGATTCCCCCTTAAACGATCTGGACTGGAAGCTTGGCAGCATACCTCCTTACAGCTTGTATCTTCTTCAGCATCTGCAAAGTACAGCTCAAGTCCTCAGTTTCGCCCGTCTTCTCCTAATGTCTGGAACCGAATGCATCTGCAGATGTCCAGCACAAGTCGACTGTCTTCCCTTAGTTGTCTAGGGCCGAATGCCTCTGCAATGTCCGGACCGACCGCCTTCTCTTAGTTTCTAAGACCGAATGACTCTGCAAAGCCTCTCCGCAGTGTCCTCCACCTCGATAAATCGATCTTTTTCATTCGATTTATCTATCCACGAAACCCCATTGGCCAAGGCCACCACGTGGTAATTTTAAAATATTGTTAGTTTCGTCGTAGTTTGAGATTTCTGAGAACAGCGCAGGTGATTTTTATACTTGCCCTGACAGCATCCCATAGGATTACAGCCTCCAACCCCTGCGATATGGAGGCGCCGGTCAACCTTCCACTGCGCCTTCGAGAAGCCACTCAACCTTCCAATCCTTTGCTAATTTCTACATTACAACTTAATAAAATAAATATCGCGCTACACTTATTATTCAAGTAACCCAAAATATATGTTATGAAGAAATATCTGTCAATAAGACGTAAGAGGGTTTGAAATTGCATGTACAGTTGGTACGACTAAGTATTAGTAACAAGGTTGTCTGACGTCATCACTGACGTAAAGGAGTAACCGAACTCATCCTTGAAACACTAAATTTGCACACGAGCCGATGCAAATAGCGTTAGCATTGTAATGTTCCTTTGCAATTTTTTTTATATTTTCTATTGTATTCATACTTGTATATATATTTGTTTTATGTATTTAGTATAAGAAAAATAGGTTGCTTCCGACTAAGAGCAAATTGAGAATATTCTGTTTTTAATAAATGTTGGGTCAAATGATTTTAATGTTAGCCGAGCGAGGAAACCTAAATTTACGAACCGCTCCCAAAGTGGAAACCCGAAGCTGTCGCGGCAATAAATTTGGGTAAGAGCCCCTAAATTTGAACACGTGCTGAGCAGGTCATTTTCTTTAGATGAGCATATTCTGCCAACCAAACAACAACAATTGATGGTCGAGACATTTATGACATGATTTGGAAATAAAACGGAGACCGCGTCTAAAAGTTCAGACAGTATAGTCCTGGAACCGCGAACGGAGAGTAATCTCCGCAACAGAACAGTCCATCTTGGAACTGAAAAACGGAGAGGACAAGTTTACCTTCTCTGCGACGCAATATCAAATCAAAACATCATTTTCGGGACTTTTGACCATCACATCCTACAATCGTAGCAAATACGCGTTCCTACTTCGTCGCAGTAGACCATCACATCACGACACCTGCCATGGCATCGTCCACACAAAATCCAGGTTGGGTAAAGTACTCAAGTTTACGTTTCTTCCCCTGGCTATAGAATAAGTGTTCTTCTTTCGGTGTCCCCCTATTTCGACCGTTGTCCACGGTAGCCCTGATGACCCAGATCTCAATTTGCTGTTAGCCGGAGCCTATAATTAATTTAATGTCCTTTAATTCAATAAATTTACTTTTTATTTAAAATAATTTTCTTTCCTTCAATCATCCTACATTTAATTAATAATTTGACAATCTAAATAAAATTACAATGAAATCAATATAGTTTGTCTTAACTCGTCAATTAACCTTCCTTCCACTATAATCTTAACCACATTATGGTTGATGTCGAGAACCCCACCACAGCATAACGATAGTAATCCAGATCTTATACTCTGAGTTATATGCTTTCGCATGAGGATTAGTAAATGATAAACAAATTATATCATAGTACATGTTGATTGAAAGTTAATTAAATGAGACGGTTACATTTATGGAGACTCAAAAAGTGATTTTACTTTGTAACGACCCAATCACATGGATGGATTGAAAGACTGAATGGGTGAACTGAAGCTAAAATAAGAGCTAAACAACGGAAAAGTCAAATGGAGCATTGCTAAGAGGTTAGTACGTCTATAATTTATATGCCAAAATGCCGCGTGGAAACAAGAATTTGGAGTTGAGAAGAGTGGAAGAAGAAGATGATGTCGACAAAATGGTTTAACGAAGAGTCGGAAGCAAGACTAATGTAGTAGTCGAAGCATAATGATGGCTGGAAATTAGAATTGAAACTAGTTGAAGAATTACATAACACATGGAAATCTTATGAAAATAGATCGGATGAAAGGATCCCAGGATGTGAAGTCAACTACATGAGACGGCAATACAGTTTTACATTATTTAACTAAATGTTATAAATAAAACTATTTGCTTATCTTTCTTTAAGTGATAATTGTTTAAATACATTCTTCAAGATTTAGTACTGAAGGCTTGAAAAGTAAATAACACGTAACTTGCTTGTACACTTTTTCAGTGCTGTTCATGGCAGACTGTGAGAAAAAAGTAAAATAAATTATGTAGTTAATTATGCATCTGAAGTTGCTTCGGCGTCGAGTTTGTAATTACTCGCGAGCTTTGAGGAAAAGCACTTTCGCGACAACCTTGACTTGAGGTTCCTTTTATATTCTGACGGGTAAATTACACAACATTTTTTCCATTTTTTATGATAGTTGCTACAAGCGACAAGGTATAAGAGTCTTCTTATCAGATAAAATATGTCATATTTAAATAGGTTAACAAAGTCAACTCATCCGTAATCGATTATACGATTTAACTAACTTGCTCTGGTATTGAATGTAATATTTATCAAAACTCGTATATTATGCGACACGCTTTAGGTGAATAATTGGGTCTTTGAATAACCATTCTAATAGGAGGAACTTGAAATTAACGAAACAGGCATGATTGTTATTCAAATAACTATAAAATACACAACAATCATTAGAAAAACACTAAGAAAAGTTCCTGGGGTTTCCACCTGGGTAATGTTAAATAGAGACGTTTCGACGGCTATCACTACCATCGTCTTCTAGCCTGGAAGAGGAGAACAGTGATTGCTGTCCTAGCGTTGCTGTTTAACAACATTACTTGGGTGGAAACCCGAGAAGTCTATATTAATGCGGTTCGTGGGGAAATCCTTCATTCATTACAAAACTATCTGTCCTGAACTTAAACAACCATAAAATATATCAATTATTCCAACAGCCAATTAGTCAGAAATAAATTCAATAGAAAATGTTAAGTACAAAATAACGTTGGATTACATCCTTTGGAATAGCTTAAAGCGTATATGAAGTCATAAAGTCAACATTGTGTTAGTACTAAGTTTTCATGTTAAATTTATTTTTGACTAATAGATTATTTTATTTATTTTCAAAGTTGTCTAATTAACCATAAAATACATTTGGTTAACGTAAATATTTTAGATGAGGGCAGCAATTAAAACCCAGCATATCAGACCTAATCTAAATTCAAGTATTGTAAAAAAGAATACACAAAATTTAAACTCCATATATGATTCTCTTTTATTATGATTTGAAAAATATATTTTTGAATGTTTAATCCGTGTATGTTAAAATTTCAGTTGCATCGATATAAAATCTGTAAATTATTTAATCTCATTTCGTTCGTAGAAGTTGGTAGAGGAGGTTTAATATTTTTTTCAATAATAAAATCACATTTTGGCCGTAGCCGTCATTGGGCGCAGTTGAAGAAGTCAAATTTTCTATGTTTGGACTTTTAATGTTTAATCCAGAATTACATATTTGTATCCATTAAAAATCTCCGAAAATAAATTTGAATGTGAATGTTTTCCCTGAAAAAGTCCCAAATTTCAGGACGAAACGATGTATAAGAAATTATTAATGTTTCGAATATATAGTTGTTTTCTGTCATATTGGCTGATTTGGTCATAACTAATTATTTTATTTAATTGCTTATTTAAATTTTAAAATTGGGAATATTGTAAATAACCATATGTTACTTAATTTATTAGTTTTAGCCAAGGCATTAAAAAAGGACTAACAAAAGACAGATTATTGATTCCATAGATAGTTCGGTGTATAAATTATCCAGATTCTTTAATAAAGAATTGGAAAGATTTTGTACGGAATATAGCAGTGAGGTTAACGCTCTATTGTTTGGGATTAAAAATTTGTGTAATGAATATGTACTGTGCAGTTATGACGTGAAGGCTTTATTAACGGATGTCCAGGTAAAATTGGTATTGGAGTTAATTAATGAAAATTGTGATCGGATTGGTATACCGTCTAGAATAAAAGGTAAAACTGTTTTTAGAAGGGCTGAAGTTATGAGCTGAGGAAGGATATTTTAAATACAAAGTGTGTTACTACAAACAAGTGTATGGTGTACCTATGGGAGGGAGCCTATCAGGAAACTTGGCAAGAATATTAATGAATCATGTTTTAGATGTATCCCTACAAATATCAAATATAAAACCTATCCTAATAATAAAGTATATTGATGACATCATGAAAATTGTTAAGAAAGAGGAAATTGGAATCTTCAATGGACATTTGAATAATATACACATAAGAATAGTTTTCACGGTAGAAGAAGAAAAGAATTATAGAGTAGCCATATAAATTTATCACTATTTAAGCAAAAAAGACGTTTCGTCTCCTTTTTGAGACTTCCTCAGGCGTACTGCAAACATAATATTACAAGACATTAAATATGGATTCTATGTTACAATTTTTTAAATTTATATATATATATATATATATATATATATATATATATATATGGTTCAAAACTTCATCACATTCACTACTTGACTTCCTCAGCCAAAAAGATTATTGAATGTACATGCGAAGAATTACATTTGAAGAGTTTAGTGTCGGACGTGGACCATCTCCAGCCTCTGACAGTTACGGCCAAAATGATGTAGTAACAATGAATGCATTCGGCAGTTAAATTTTAACATTTGAGAGAATTTTGTTCAAATTATTCGTGTCATTTTTAACATTGATTACATGAGGGTTGCTCATAATTCTCGAGAAATAATTATTTTCTTCGTCTAAAATTTCCTCATTTTGCCAATCGAAATTGTGATCATTAATACGTATGTGTTTTATAGTAGTTATTCAGCCGATTGATGACTCTATACACAGTTACGTGATGAGTTTGAGGCACCCGTAAACAAAACAGTTGAATTGAAAGAATGGATATGAAAAGGACGTAAATATTAATATAAGGTATGTATTGTTAATGTCAAGGTTTGTAGATGGGTTTTTACTGGATAAATTAATGTTTAATTTTTTTATGTATAGATGTTTAAGCCAAAAAAAGCCGAAAGCTTCTATAATTGAAGTCAAGCATAGTATAATAAAATACTTTTTATTAATTAATTATTATTAAAATGACTAAGGCAAAAAACAGCCAAAAGCTTCTATAATTGAAGACAAGGATAGTATAATAAAATACTTTTTAAATAAATTATTAAAATAATTATTAAATTTATGCTGTAACAAACTAACGTAAGGTAAAATATAATAATAAATTAAATAGATAAATTGTGAGGATTTAAAGCTAAAAGAAATATGTCTTTCCGTCAAACTGCCAAATTACAAAAAGTGCGTGCAGGAATTGTAATCTTATTAACAAAATTCTTCTATATAATTTCGAATCTAATTCCGAGTTATGTTATGTTTTGATATTTACATCAAACTTATATAATATATTTTGTTATTTTACTTAATAATATTGTCTAATATTACAGTACCAGCAACTACAGCTTGTAGCCCTGTTAATGGAGCACTAGAACTAATTTTCTGGGTGTTTTCCTTTATGCTTCCAATCAGGGCCAATGTTCTCAACTATATTTATAATAACAAAATTAAGCAGAATAAACAAATGTTAAATTTTCGAGGAAAACTGTTATCAGCAAAATAGAAGAAAGGGGAAGGGTTGATAATTGCTTAAAGTGTAGATCTACATATGATTTCTAATTCGAATTACGCAAGACAAAGAATGCAGACAGGATAGAAAATAGTGCACATCGGCTCTTTCAATTTTTCATTGTGAGTGCATACTGAAAGAGAAAGGAGCTGACAGGGAGTAATGTCAGATAGAAGGACCCCTTGACGAGTCAAGCTGGCGTAACATATTCATTATCTCTATACAAACGAGATATTCAAGGACAACACGCAGCACAAACAAGGTGTCGAACTCAAAAATCTTGGAAATATAAAGAAGAAACTTTTTCCCTGAAAGAGAGAATAGTCATTTCTGGGATGATAGGTAGGGCCATCACTTTCGGCGACTATAAATCTCAAGCCGAAATAAATTTTACTTAATGTTGTGCAAAACATATAGAAAGACTTACTTATTTTACAGGCATTTACGATTTCAGAGTACTTAATATTTGATCACTCTGGAAAATGATTTTTATTTTATGTCTGTTAGTTCTGTATAGAAGAAGTGATGCTATGGTTTATACTCGTCCGTTTAGCTTGAACCTGCGAACTGTAACTGTAAAGATTTCTACTCTAAGTTGGGGAATATTTGTCACAAACACATTTATTAAAATAAATTTGACATCGTGTTTTTCAAACTACCTGAATTTCTACCCTGTTTGGCGAACAGCTGTGCGTAAATTGGTGTGGATGGTGGGCGTGAACTGTTGACTGATTTGAACTTCATTATTACTATCTCTCATACGCACACGCACACAAACAGTATAGAGTGTATATGTGCGCACGAGGGCAGTGCGCTGTGTGCGCCAGGGTAGATAGGTAGCTGTTTGGCGTGCTGCGTGAGCGCAGCGATGAGAGAGGGAGAGCTCGATTGGATAAAACGATGGAGCAGTGCGGCCGGCCGGGTAGGGGAAAGGAGAAGATTATTGGAGCGATCCCGGTTCCCCATCCGGTACGCCAAGGCCGCAGATCGATTAATTCCGACGATAGTAAATGCGATGGCTACTTAATGTTTCCATATATACTATGATAATGGACTATAGTCTCGATAGAAGGGACGCACTCCTGTGGAGAGATGGCTCATTGGTGAGTGTTATCGAGACACAGTTACGCTGTAGATGTGGAAGTGCAGTGTCCGTAGTGGGTGTAAGTTGGGATATGGGTAGTCGAGATCGGATATTTGCGTCTGAATTGGGTGGACTAGCTATGAGAGCGCGAGGGTCTACAGGATTTGCTGTGGATAGACCATCTGTAATCTGTTACAGGGGGATCTAATTCTTCACTCATATCACAGTATACAACTCTAGTGAGTGTTGGTAGTGGTGGTGAAAGGGGAAAGGTGATAAATCTCTAAATGGATCTGTCCAGTGTGGGTTAGTGTGTCCGTGGAGGATAGTTTACTATGTGTATTTGGCGGCACGGTATTAATATACGGATTGATTTGACAAGAATGAAAGAAGTTGAAGGAGGGTGGTTTGGTACAAGGAGACTAGTGACTGTCTGTATGGGGAGTAGTGCCGCGTAAGACGGATAGCAGAGATATAAGAGTATAGAGTGAAAGTGTGTGTAGATTTATTTAAGAGACAAAAAAAAGAGCGCGAGTCCGCTAGAGAGTATGAGTCAGTTTTATGAGACTGGGTAGAGGAAATGGTTGGGTGGGTGCGAGGGGAGGTTGGGGGATGATCAACGGCCGGTTGTTCAGTTATTTAAAATCAAATGTAGTTTGAAAGTACTTGCAATATTACGTCATATAATTGTGGTAAACAGCTGAAAGCTTTTGATTATTTTAAGGTGATGGGGTATAGTATGGGAAACATGGAAGAACAAAGGGTGTTAGATTGGGAAGGGATATTTTGAAGGATGTTAAGGAACTCTGCTACTTCGGCAACATAATAACTAGGGATGGTAGAAGTATAGCAGACATAAAGATTAGGACAGCACAGGCAAGGAAGGCTGTCGCAAACAAGAAGAATTTACTTACGGGTAGGTCACATAGGCGTTATATAAGTGTGAAACCGGGACGGTGGGAGTTTCAGAAAGAAAAGAATAGAAGCCTTTGAAATGTAGTACTGTAGGAGAATGTTGAAAATCAGATGGGTGGATAGAATCACAAACGCGTAAGTTCTAAGCAGAATAGTGGAAAATCTGACTAAATGGAATACGTTGATTAAGAAAAGGGATAGATTAATAGGACACGTTTTAAGACACGAGGGTCTTGTCAAATTAACTTTAAAGGGAAGTGTGTGGGGTAAGAACAGAAGAGGGAGGCCAAGGATGGAATATGCTAATAAATTAGGAAAGATGTGGTAAATTTGTATAAATGAAATGACTTGCGTAGGATAGATTATCATAGAGGGTTGCATGAGACCAGTCTTAGGACTCAATACAACAACAACACGATTTGGAATAATTTTATTATACAACTAGCTATTCCTGCGACGTCGTTAGACGATAGGAGCTCCGGAAAGGAAAATAATAGGAACCTTTGAAATGTGGTGCTATAGGCGAATGCTGAAAATCAGATGTGTGGACAGAGTAACTAACGAGGAAGTTCTAAACAGAATAGGATATGAGGCTCCTGTAATATAAGCATTATCGGGAAGTGTGTGGGGTAAGACCAGAAGAGGGAAGCCAAGTACGGCATCCACTAAGAAGTTTATGGAGGTTTTGGAATGTGGTAGTTATGCGGAAATGTAAAGGCTTGCGCAAGGACTGAATACCACAACACAAGGTGGATATTACTAAACGACCATTTTGCAGGGCTGGAGTGTTGAAATACGAATATCTAATAAGTTCATGTCAAATAGAGCGAAACATTAGCTCACTTAAATACCTTTCTTGCTTCAAAGTTAATGTTTCTAAAGCATTTATCAGCACATGACGATCAATCCACTCCACTATAGGAACAAATTTCTTCTACTTTTGATTTTAATGAACACAGGTGTTTTGACTGTGTGTGTATTGTGCCACAGTACTACTTCTTTCTCAGGATCATAATGGTTAGATTCATATATTGTAGTCAATTGCATCCTGTTATTCAGCCTATTATTTACTCAGTACTAATTGATGGAAACATCTCTGTTATGCGAAAATACGTTCCAGTTAATTATCATAGTGCACATTATTTGTCTAGAACTAGTATTGCTCAGAGCAAATTTACGCTTTATATGAAAATTGACATTTCGTACGGAAAAATCGGTTAGAAAGGGGACAGATATAACACTGAGGTTTGGTATTTGCTTAATGGTACCACTCTGTTGTATAGGTGACTCAATTTTCAGCAAAACCTATCGAGGATTTCTGATTATTGTTCAGACCAAATTTACGCGATACGTCAAAATTGCCATTTTCGAAGGGGAAAATCGGTTAGAAGGAGTATAGATATTACATTAAGGTTTTGGTAGTTTTTTAAGGGTAGCACTTTGTATGGGTGACAAAATTTTCAGCAAAATCTACCTAGGATTTCTCATTATTGTTTGGAGCAAATTTATGCGATATGTCAAAATTGTTATTTTTAAACTGGAAAATCGGTTAGAAGGAAACCAGATACAACATTGAGGTTCTGGATTTTCCTTAAGGGTAGCAAAATCTATTGAGAATGTCTTAGTATTGTTCAGAGCAAATTTACGCGATACGACAAACAGTCCTTTTCAAGAAGTAAAATCGGTTGGAAGGAGAACAGATAGAAAATTGTGGTTTTGGATTTTACTTAAGGATAGCACTCTGTATAGGTGACACAAGTTTCAGCAAAATCTATCCATAATTCGTTAGTATTGTTCAGAGCAAATTTACGCGATACGTCAAAATTGCCATTTTCAAACGGGTAAATCGGTTAGAAGGAGAACAGATACAACATTGAGGTTTTGATTTTTACTTAAAGGTATCACTCTGTATAGGAAACACAATTTTTAGGAAAATCTATCGAGAATTTCTTATTGTTATTCAGAGCAAATTTACTCGATACGTCTAAATTGCTGTTTTCAAACGGGAAAATCGGTTAGAAGGCGAACAGATATAACATTTAAGTTTTACTGAAGGGTAGCACTCTGTATAGGTGACAAAAAATCAGCAAAATCTATCGAGTATATTTACGCGATGTGTCAAAATTGCCGTTTTCAAACGGGAAAATCGGTTAGAAGGATTTCATCATTGTCTTTCCAAACGGATGCAAAGAAACAGCGTGACCTTGAACAACTTTCTTCCTGTTACGTATATTAGTTCTAGTATGTTGGTAGGTAGTTCTTCGATGTGTATTAACTTCCTCCTGCATTAATAGATCACAAAGGCCAAGTTATGTACATATATAGTGAACTTTTTCATTACAATACACCTGCAATACATACGTGAGGAATATATATTGGTCAATTTTATTTGAAAAAAAATCAAAGATAAGCTCGGGGTAACTTACTGGGGTATAATTCTTGACACAGAAAACCAGTCGAACCCAAATAATATGTTTTGTAAATTTATCGTCTTTGACGCTGTTGCATCATTAAAATTAAGTAAAAAGAAACGACCTAAACGAAATACGTGGATTACTGAAGGTATTAGAATATCACGTGAGAACCTATATCCTCTTCATAAGTTAACACAGGTAAACACAAGCTCTGAATTTAAAAACTTTTGCATTAGATATAACTTATTTATAAGAAAGTTACCATTGCTGCAAAAAGTAGGCAATGGAAAATATATTGCAAATTCGGAAAGTAAAATAAAAGCGACACGGACCTCCGGTAATTCTAAAAACCATAACGATATACAACTTATAAAGAACGATCACCCTATATAAAGTAAAGGAGCAGTATGCGAATTTAACTGATTTTTTTACGTTTATGGTGATATGTTTGAATATGAAGGTATAGAGAAACGTAACACGTCAACTTTCACAAAATGCTGCACAACTCCAGAAAACCGATTAAGTCTTTCTTTCTACTCCCGGCTAATAAAAATGATATTATTAATATAAACAAAAACCTAAAATAATTCGAATGTTCGTGACGTATGGAATCAGCAGTAAGCTTATTAAACACTACTGTAATGAATTTGCAATTCCAATGCAGTTCATAATTAACTTGTCTCTGGTATATTTCTCGATGCTCTAAGAGATGCGAAAGTTCTACCGTTACACAAGAAGGGTTTACAACAGACGTCTCCAATTATCTCCCTATTTCCCTCTTGCCGATATTCTCCAAAGTTCTTGAGAAAGCAATATAAACATATCTTCGGAAGAGCCAATCAACAGATTATTGGAATTTCGCAAAGTGATCAACATGTATGACAAACTTGATCTCAAACAAAATGCAAACCTTACTTAATCCTCTAATTACTATATTATGTTCTCCTTGACATTGTTAGTGACACGACATAGAAATACAATCATGATCACGACCGGACTTGCATCAAGATATTATATATAAGTGAACACAGACCAACCTTCTGATACGCTTTTGTTAAACAAAACTTAATCAAGCTCCGAAGTTTTGGTTACGCTTAAAAGTTTAACAATTTACAATCATACTCGCCTGAGGTTTTAACATTATGTTAAGTTTGTAGAATAAATTTAAGTATACAATAAGTGGACAAATTGTTATGACCATCCCCTCAATATAATTTTTGGATACCTTTCACTCTTAATATTTTTTTAATACTTCTGGACATGGGTTCTATGAGATGTTGGTAGGTGGTGGGAGGAATTTGAGAACATTTCTGATGAACTGCACTTTCCAATTCCTTACGATTTGATGGTACTGGATCCAACTGCCTCGATTGGATTAAGATCTGGGGATTGTGCAGGCCAACGAAGCAACGTAAAGTCTGCGACATGCTCATCGAATGATTTGACGACGCCATTGACATAACCGGATGTGTACTTGATCTGCGATAATACGTTGTTTCACATGAATCAATGGACTCATATCATGCCAAGAAAACATCACCCAAACTAAAATTTTGCCGCCACCAGCTTGTGTAGTCGGGGTACATTCTTTCGTGTTATTTTCTTCCTAATCGAACCTTGCCATCTGCATGATGTATTTGAAATCGCGATTCACCACCCCACATGACCCTTTTCCAGTCACCTACTGTCCAATACTTGTGCTCCTCTGCGAACTGAAGACGTCTACTCTTGTTCAAGGCAGAACTATGGAAAAATTGCCCCAAGAATGTTTGAATTGAGTTGTACCTGTAAGTCAATATTGAACACCTCCTGTAAACGCTGGTCAACTTACACACATGTTGGCGCTATTGTTTATTCATTTTTTAGCCTAAGGAAGGGATTTGAATCAGACTTTACCTCCACTTTGTGCATCCTAGTTCATGCTAAAACGCCTGAATCTTCAATTTGGCCAGAATTATCAAATGTAAATAAACTTAATATTTTCCGACTACTTCGAGGATTTATTTATTCTAACCAGTACCAATTCAACTAGAATTGAATTATAATCGCGATTTGATGTATTCAACCCGTAAAACTGTCGATATTTCAGTCATTTCAAGAAAGTGTAACAAGCCGAGAGCGGTACCCGAATCGCCTATGTCATCCTTCGTTTTCGTGGTATTTTTCGAGTAAATTTGGTGGTAATGACGTGAATGATGGGGTATCTGAAATTAAGTCATCAAGACGAAAATGTTTCATGGGGGTGAAAAATAAGGTCATTTTAAAAAAAGGACTTGGTGCTTTCAGCTTGAAAAACGTGAGCTTAAAAGCTCAAAATAATGCATGCATCGAATGGCCCCCTCGAAACCCTGCAACTATTGTCTGTAACTTTTTTCGTTACCTCCCCCCCTTCAGAGATACTTGGCCATACTGTTTCAGATGCAACACCCAACATACAAGTTAAACAGCATGAGCGACACTGTGTCCTTTCTTGACCTTCAATACTGCTCACTGTCATATGTAGAGGTTATAGATAACTATTATTTCTCGATCGTTTACTTCGGCCATTTAAAAAATCCTTAATAGTTTGTTACAATTTACATTATTAAAGGCTTTTTCTAAGTCTATAAATGTCATGAGCGTATGCCTGTTTTTTCTTATTCTATCTCCTAAAATTAGACTCAAATCAATGTTGCTTCTCTAGTCCCTACATTATTCCTAAAAGCAAACTGATTTTCTCCTAATTCACATTCTATTTGTCGTTCCATCCTCGTATGTACTATTTTTCCGCTAATACTTTGCATACATGAGATACTAAACTAACTAGCCTGGGCTGTCAACCCCAGTCTTCTACGATATGGGTATAATTATGTTTTTACTAAAACCTTCTGGTATTTTTCCTGTTTCGCATATTTCGCAAACTATCCTAAAAAACCATGATATTGCTTCTTCGCCCGATTATTTTATCCACTCCGCTGGAATTTTATCAATTCCTGGTGCTTTACCATTACTCAGTCTTTCAACCTCCTATCAAATTCCGACCTTAAAATTATGTGTCCCAACTCTTCATCATCCACCTCCTGGAAAACTGGTTTGTCCTCAATCACCGGGCAGGACCAGGTCCAGCGCCCTTTTCTGTCGACCAAGAGCGAATCAACAACCCGAAAAATGAGGCCAGAGAGTGAGGGAGGAAAACTCTACGACGCGGAAGTTCCTGAATAGGTGAGAAAATGAAACAGTTTCTTCACGAATGTGAAATCTCTAATTCACGTTGTTACCCCAATAATTAACCCTGAGAAACCATTTGAAATTTAAGAAATGAACCCCTTTAATTAATATGTATAATTGTAACAGTGCGCAGGGCCCATTAAAGAATTTGTTATTTATATAAATAAAATTATTATTAAAATGTTTAAAAGCAAAAAATCATTTGATGAAATAATTTTAAATAATAACCCTCCCCCAATTATCATTTATATATAATTACAACATGAATCAGATACCTCAAGGAAAGTAACAGCATAATTTTGTCCGTGCTAAACTTAATTTTTTTAATGGGGTTGATATGCATTAAGTACAGTTAATGTTTCAATAATACAGTAATAAGGAACAATGCGAAAAATATCTTCAAAATATTAATGATGACTAATAGGTTTGAATCTAAGTTTTTCAGGACTAAATTACTAATTTAGCAAGAACGTGATGTCAGGATGAACCAATAGGAAGCCCAAGGGGAAAAATTGTATACATAAACAAAAGTAGCAAATAGAAAGAATTTAAATTTGTATACGAGTGCCCTTAAAGTACCCTTAATTATAGATTTTCCCTCTATTTTATCTGTAAAAACCAAACGGAAGTTGAAATAAATATGAATAATATTTGTTAATATTTTTCAAAAATCTTATTAATAGTCAATTCAACTACATGAGATCGTTTAATAAAACACGAAAATAATCGTACCAATTCGATGTACTTTTATTTACCACATTATTATATCCACCTTTATATAGATATTTTTATAATGTTACTAAATTCGTACTACTTCGCATCTACTGAAATACTTAAATATACGAGCAACATCTTAACAATATTTCAATGTGAATAACTGAAGTAAAGTCATACTTGGATCAAACTTAAATACTAATGATGTTTCCGATATATTTCAGCAGAAAAGTAAAAATTTATTTCATCCAATTTAAATAAGAAATAGATATAAAATCATTCCTACAATAGTTTCATATAACGTGTAAACGAAAGAATGATATATTTGTTTATTAACTCTTGTCTTAAACGTTAAAAAAATTGTATACTGTATTGATTTAAATTTAAGTCAAAAATATCTTAAAATCTTTGTATATTTAGAGGAAGGGGAAATATGATAACAATGAAACCCTGCATTTTTAATGAAATGAGAAATTATTCTTATAAAAGTTAATTATATTCTTCTTTATCAGCATCAGCATGAGTGTTCTTTTAATGTATAGCAAATATAAATATAAACACGATTTGCCGATTAAATATATGTCAGTTATTGATAGTGTTTTTGAATCTTGGCTTAGGTGAGGAACTCTTTGTAATTAAAATTCTGTGAATTCATAAAAATATTCCGTTGGATATGAATTCAAACATTTATTTTTATTTTTAGCGAAAGAATTCTCTGTGAAACTCTTTATCGTATAAACCTAAAGCATTAAACAATAGCAGTTTTTATGAGTAGTGTCATCCAAAGTTACCAGAAGACTTCCGCGTGAAAGCAATGTCTCTAATTTCGAAGTACAGAATTTTTACTGACTGAGCTCTGTGTCTGTGATAAGTGCTCGTGCATTCTACATTAGTATTAATCCTCTGAAAGCGAGTAATGTTTTCTGTGAGGTTTTTATTTGTTTAATGGTCTGGAAACGGTTGCAGAATGCATTAGGCAGCCAGGCATGGCGGCTTTGTTCTTCAGTTCCCAGTTAAAGCGATTAGCCGACTCGGAGACACAAATCCGTATTCCTCTTTTCTACAATTCATTACTGAAGATTATGTCTCATGTGAGCATAACAGTTACACATTTCCTCGTGCATGATAATGCTCTTCAATCTGATTAACTTCATCATGCATATGTAGGAAAAATGTAAAATTATTTCTCGGCATGTTACTTAATTATACATCAGTAATAATCAATATTGACTTTGCGTCAAATTTTAGGAGACAGGGTAAGAAAAAGCTAGTCTACGTTCATGGCATTTGTATATTTAGCAAATTGTTTGATAATGTAAACTCGATTACAGTACTAAGTGTCTTGAAGAGGACAGGAATAAAGAATTATCCATAACGTCTAAAGAAGGCAGTGTCAGTAATTAGAATTGAAGGGTAAAAAAAGAGAGCAGAGCTCAAGAACGGAGTAAGAGAGGGAAGAATGCGCTTAAACTCATATATAGAACAGGCGATCAAGAAAGTTAAAAATGAATATGGAAAATGAATCATATTGCAAGGAGAAGAAATAAAATCTCTACGTTTAGCTGATGGTATTTTAGTATTAGGGGAGTCAGAAGAAGATATAATAAATGGGAAACATAATAAATGACATGAACGTGGTCCTGGAGAAGAGAACAATTGAGTATTAATAGAGGGAAAACCAAGATAATGGAGTGTAGTATGGGAAACAGTAGAATAACAAAAGGTGTTTGATTGAGAAAGGATATTTTGATGGAAGTTAAGGAATTCTGGAACTTGGGCAGCATAACTGATGATAGTAGAAGTATGGTAGATATAAAGAGTAGAATAGCACAGGCAAGAAAGGCTTTCGCAAAAAAGAGGAACTACTTACGGCCAATGTAAGATTAATAAATCATTGAAAAAAATGTATGTTATATGGGTGCGAAACGTGGATGGTAGCAGTTTCAGAAAGGAAAAGAATAGATGCTTGTGAAATGTGGTGTTAGAGAAGAATAGATGGGTAGGGTAACTAATCAGGAAGCAGAATAAGAGAAGAGATAACAATATGGAGGACTTTGACCAAGAGAAGGCATAGATTAATAAGCCACGTTTTGATACATGAGGTTATTGTAAAATTAGCAATAGAACATAAGAGGAGGTCATGGATGGAATACTCTGAACAGATTAGGTAGAATGTGGGATGTGGTTTCTATATAGGAATGAAAAGGCTTGCCCAGGATAGTTTAGCATGGAAGGCTGAATCAAACCGATCTATGGACTGACAACTACAACATAAATAATCTGATAATAGAATCAGTTAATTGTGATGTATTATGTGCATCTCTCGTTCTTATGAATACTTTGTTTAATATATATATATAGAACAGGCGATGAAGAACGTTAAAACGGAATATGGTAAAGGAATCTCATACTGCAAGGAGAAGAAATAAAAACCTTACGCTTTGCCGACGATATTGTAGTGTTAGGGGAGTCAGAAGAAATGGTTTTCCTTACGTATCTCTCTTTATAATTAGGTATTTCATGACATTTGCAATGATCGAATTCCAGCCAAACAGAAATTTCTATTCTACTTATTAGAACAGATTATAGTTATTAATTTGGTTTTAAAAATGAACAATCACTAAATATTAAAATTTACCTGACGCGACAAATACCACAAATTTACGTATACATCGTATCGACGATCCAAAGTAGTTTAATATTCCTCAGGGAGTTGACTTTCTACCGACGATGTGTTAATTTCGGCGCGTATTGTTTATAGTTTTAAAAATATATAGTGTTATAGATAATGAGTATAGGCAAACGGCATTCACTTTCTTGAGATGTCGATGCACGTATGGGCCATGATACTTTTCCTGTATCATGTTTTTAAAATTTTTATTAATATCTTCTGAACTCTCCAAGATATCAAAATGAAACAAGCACGAAAATTTTACTTAAAACTCCTTATTTAAAATCTCAAATTTTCATTGAAATCCGTTGAACCGTTTCGGAGACCTTATAAGACAAACTTCCAGACAGACACATCAATTTTATTTATTGGTGTAGATTATGTTAAAACAAACATATCATTTCAAGCGACTTTAAAAAAATACACTAAAAACTTAATATATTCTTAAACTATTGTGATATAAATTTTAGTTATAAATATAAGGAACTCTGAAAAATGATGACAGGAAAACATTGCGTGCGTAAAATAAGTTTATAAATTTATTAATTGAAGTCAATTAATGATATTATACGCGCGCATTATTTAAGAATACTGGGTCCAAGAGACAACCCTTGACTTTCTGTGGGTGCCTCTTGTTTATTATTCCAAAAATTCGCTACGAAGCCAATTACAGCTGACAAATAGATTGCCGGAAAGCCATACATATTCTGACACTGACGCTGTGAGGCCACGTATAGTTCTGATGTTTCGGTCCGCTAGATGGTGTCATGGGGTCCTGACGTCATCAGCGGAAAAATCGTATAGGACTGCAAACAGCCATCTTATAGTCTATGTTTTCAAAAGTTAATAATTATTTAATACTATGTACACAAAATTTTATTATGTATATACACCAATTACTTTTTATAGCCTACCCCTTTATTTTACTGCAATAATTTCAGTGAAATTAACATCTTAAGGTTGCTATTAGTATAGCATCGTGTGGACTTTTAAATAATGGAGCAATGGATTAATGGAATTAAACCAAAGTACACTTATACAAGCCAGATATACTGGTATGAAAATAACAATGTTATTTTTAACGCCATAAAATCCTAGTTATACTAAACTTTTATGATGAATGTATTTATTAAAAAACTTCTGAAGTCCGAAAATATTCTATTTTAGTTGAAACTTTTTGATTGTAGATCTATGTATGACGTATACAGTAACTTTAAAGACACTAATATCATATGTGGTGGGGAAACTAAAGAGCTAGTGGTAGATGCCAATTAACCATTAAGGAATAGACCACATTTAAATTTTGTTTTTGGGTTCACTTTTTGTTAATATTAAAATCTGGATCATTTTAACATAAAAAATCATTAAAATCATTTTGTTACTAAATATAATACTAATATGATCGATTTGAAAATTTTACTATCATTTTAAACTTGCTCCAACCAACCACATGACAGGTTGACCGTGTTGGTTAGGAAAATTACACCAATTACGTTTGTAATAGAGAAAACAAGCCGCGCCGTTAAATTTAACCCCAATTATGAAAATAAAATAAATTATTTATGTCCTCAGAATTTAGAAATGATATATAAAAAAACGAAATTACCGCGTCAACGTGAGAATATTTTGTAATTGATCTATTTCGGTTTTAACTATGGCTGTTGGCTGCTCCAGCTCGGAATTTCGTCTGTGGTGTTGGAAGACGAAGCCAGGACCCTCGGTGCTATGTCTCGCTGATGGTCTCTGATCTATCAGGTCGCTGGACTCGGCTACGAATTGTCCCTGTTACTGCTTCCACGCCACGTAGTTGTCTTCTACCTTGCTTCTCCTGACGGCAAAGTTCTTCCGCCCAGGAGAATAAGTACTGGCTCTGGACTACTGTCCAAAACTTCTCCTCTCGACTTCTCAGCTCAGGCTCGATTGTTCTCCTCTCAACTTCTCGGTTCAGGCTCCACTGTTCTCCTCTCAACTTCTCAGCTCAGACTGTGTCCTTCTCTCCCGTTCTCCACACGATCTGTCATTTTCTCTCCTATTTCGTCATCACGTTATTTTTCTCGTTCCATCTGGACCACCAATCATATTTTTAAATTTTGGGAAGTAATCGCCCCCAATTTCTCGCTCATTTGGGTAATTGTCGCCATTTTGACCCTTGGTGGGGTGAAATAATTTGTGGGGCGGCGCGGCCAGGTATATGTAAGAGTTCTTTGTCCTAGAAAATCTGACACCTACCCCGAAAAATTCTTCAGATCAATATTCCCACGTTATTTTCTCACCCACCCCCCACTCCCACGCACATGGAACAAACAACCTGTATTCCACGCGGTCAGCCGGATACTAAAAACAAGAATCTATCTATTTTAATAACTACTTAATAACTAATATCTTAACTACAAGTAT
The DNA here is from genome assembly GCA_034510155.1 of Eucriotettix oculatus. Lineage (NCBI taxonomy): Eukaryota > Metazoa > Arthropoda > Insecta > Orthoptera > Tetrigidae > Eucriotettix > Eucriotettix oculatus. Next base: position 203,224,184 of record CM067376.1, read on the forward strand.
ATCTTAACAACTACTTAATATCTAATATCCACTAAATGTGGTTTTTACTACACATAATATCGAAACATCGAAGAACCAGTCAGAATGACGAGAAAAAATTAGCACACAAATGCATAAATATTTTCCTACTCAACTGAGATATTCTCCTGCCTATTGTATTAATAACATCTGAAGAATAGTTAAGTGACAGGACGTACTCTTCTTTCATCAAAATTCTCCTTCCTTCCACAGCATCTTATCATAAATCCAAATCTTTAAATTATTTGAGGATGAAGTTTCATTATAATTCAAAAGAATACCTGAAGATGCTATTCTAATAAAGGTCAGAATCTGCTTATTATCCCTAAAAGTGAGCATGCCCACAATCACGTGCTAGAAATATAAAGATATGGCACTGCGCAGGTACATGCCACGCCTCTTTTGCGTGTGACATCACGCCGAACGAAAATTCAAGCCTTTGACTCTGGAATCTGCGACATTTCCATATAATTTCCGGACGTGACGCTCTCATTTATTTCATAGCACAAATGTGTCATGTCTTATCTTGTCTCTTAACATGTGATTGTACTGTTCTTTTCATTTTTTACGTAATAAAACATATTAGTTTCAGAAAGCAATAAAAGTTGGTTTTCAAAATCAATGTCAAATCCATTGATCCCATAATGATTTCCGAATATATATTATACATACATCGCATACAATCATATAAAATCAAAAGATTAAGATAAAAAAGTAGACACACCGGAAATTGTACCCAGAATGGCCGTTAGTATTATGTGGTAGTTCTATGTTAGATGCCAGGTCCTTTCAAGATTTTTACATCCCAGTGGTTCGACCTGTGCGTCGCGCTTTCAGGAACGCAGCGAAAATATTACAAAATAACACACATTCAGCTCAATAAAAGGTTTCACAGAAGAATTAAAATTCCCTTGACGTATGTTAGCGATCCGTTTTGATTAAAAAAAATACGTTATAGGGGAACTCGGGGTGGAACGGAATAGAGGGGTTGAACGGGGTATCCAATTCTTATACTGGGTATTGCTGAAGCTTAGTATATAGGAATTGAACATTGTAACTGGTCAAGGAAGAAGTCCCGGCAGACTACTTGATCAAGTTCTGACTGCACCTTGTGAATAAACTCTTGTTTTGACGTCTTATATCTGTGAATTTATAACTTTTACAGCATTTCGACAGAAGATAAGCTACAAAACGACTCGCTTTTAAATCTTTAATAGTATATATTTGTAAACTAGGTGTTTTAGTTGCATATAAGTTACGTATAAGGTTTTAATGTGCTTGTATTAAGTCCTGGTTCCTTGGGTATATGCGAAATAAAATAATAAATAAAAGTAGGCTTGGTGGAAACCCTTAAACTGAAACTTGCGTGCGGGGCGGAACGGGATACTACTTACTGCATAAGACAAAATGTTGTGTGTTCCTCAAGAAAAAAAGGAACAACCTGGCAGAATGAGCAATAGGATGCTGCACCAAAAATAATAGATTAAGGAAGAAAAGCAACGGAAGAGAGGGAAAATGCTATCTGAGGCTGTGCAATTGCAAAAAATCTCTTTGCGAAAGGAAAAATTAAAATAATATAATATATACGCAAAATAAGTACGAGAAAGAGTCACAAAAGGTGTTAATGTATTTCTTAAATTAAATTAAATTTTATTGTATTAATTGTAATTTTAAAAAATCATCCCGGGGGTGGGGCAGAACGAGAAATTTGCAAGTATCTTTTTAAAAATTCATAAAGAGTCTAAATTCGTTGTTTTAAGTTATGTTAATATTAGATTAAGAAAATAATACAATAAACTAATGTTTTATACTTCTATGAAGTGATTTTTGTTTACCCACAGTTTTATGTAAGTTGTTAAACAATAAGTGTCCCGTTCCACCCCGAATTCCCTATACTGTAGGCTTTGTATAGAACACTATTATTTACTAAAAGAAAAATGCCATATAAATATTTTACCCCTAACAGTGTTTAGGGAACTCATCGTGAACTTATTGCATGTGGCGTGACGAACTACCTTAACGAAATGGGGAATCGGCGAAACAATTACGTTCACACAGTCCTGTATTTCGCAAACGCGGGTCTGTTTCCATTTCTTCTGCCGCAGTTTGTCTGAAGCTTCAGTCTGTAATTTCCAATTAAGTTCATTTGAGTTGCAATAAAAAACCTGATTTTGACGATCTACTATCGTAACTTCCACGCAAATAATATAGACCCATCTCGAGCCAAGACTCCATCTAAATTTACATATTTTGAAGAATAAAATTTGACAATAAAATTCACTGATTTTTGGATATCAAGTAACATTAATTTCATTTGCTACTTCCTATCTATGCGAAGCTGGCCTTTTGGCATTCGTTGTATTAAAACGAAAGTATCGTGCAAAAATTAACAGCTACATCCATTTTGGTTCCGAGATTTGAGAAATTGTTTAGTGAACAACAAGCTCATCCATCCCATTAATGGTTTTAATTGTCCTTCAATAAATAGTTTGCGAATTTAAACTGTATGTGTAATTTATTATTATTTTTTAAAACTGACCTTACCGAATTACAATTAAAATGAATTCAATAGATCAATGCATTTATTTGGGCGTAAAATGAGAATTGGCGATTATTAATGTTGGATTGTTGACGTTTCTTAGTGGTACGGGTTTGTCTAGAGAAAACGACGCCTGTTGAGAATTGCATCAAATATTTCAGGTCGCTACAAGTTAGCAGCTCTACTTAGAGATTCATTGATGTTCGCAAGAACTTGCCTGGCAACACGATGCACGATGAGGTTTTGCACCCAGAAGGGATTGACGGAGGGGATGAGGGGGAACGGTGGTCACGATCAAACTTCAACGTATCATCAGAGCTTCCTGAATATTTTACTACACAACATGCGTCTGGGTTTCCGAACGAAAACGTTCATTTTTTATCCTTCGGAGACGAAATTTAACTCAATGTGACGGGATATTGCAAGTACTCGTCTATGGAGAATGAATGAAATGTCCAATAGAGTTTCAATCTCGAGAGCATAAAAACTTTATGATGAACCAGTCCGATTCTAGGTTTTTTGAACAACTATAAAGATATTGCGCATACACTGTATCAATCAGCGATCTTTGTTAATATAAAAGTGTTCATAAACCCTACATATTGGGAATCCAATAGTTACATAAATAAAACTAGATACAAAACTAAATTTAGCTTCTTTACTAAACTTGTATTAGTCGACTATCATACATATTTATTCTTTTTCAATTACTTTTCCGTAAAAATATTAAATTTGAGGTTGCATTATTATTCTACTTGCGGAACTTTGGTAATTAATAAGGTACCTGTACCCACTCTCACTTTTTTAACCTCAAAAATATGACAATAGCGCCAATTGTCTTTGGTAATGAAAGCTCATGACATCTTATGCTTATAAACATAACTGCCGTTCTTCTGTCGGCCATTTTATGTTCATTTGTGTTTTTTCATTGCTTCTTATTTGCAAGGTACGTTGTATCTAAAGCAATCATTATGGATATGGAGCAATTTAGTCTGTAAATATATATTTATCAACAGAAAATTGTGCTTTATTAGGGTAGTAGCTTCATTTTTTTAATATGCTGTTTCTTTCAAAACTATTAAATCCCACGTGTTTTAAAGCAGTTGCTCCCATTAAGGCCCTCCCCTGGCGCTTCAAATAAGGCCCGGGTGTTTGTGCTAACAATAAAGCAGTATTTAAGAATTTACTTTGTTATGTGCTACGCCAAAGCATATTTAACTGTGGCACATCCACATGTGACATGCATTTTTAATATACAAGTTAAATTTATTAATTTTGAGAATTTTTGCATTTCTATTAGTTCGTTGCTACGGGAAATGTCAAAACAAAACATTTAAAGTATATATTCATTATTTTTATCTTAAGACTCATAGATGAAAGTCGTTTAATTTTTACTAATTTTATTTCAACTATTTAAAAAAAATTAAATTCTGGAATTTAAAACTTGAACTTAATAACGCGTTGTTTAAGGAAAATGTTTATTTTTAGATGAACCCACGAAAGAAAAGAGCAACATGGGCTGAGGATGATTTAAAGAGAGCGATGGTAGCTGTTAGCGAAGAGATGTCTGTCAGAAAGACATCCAAAATGTACAGGATCCCCCGACGTACGTTACGCAATCACGAAGTTGTTGAGTAAAAACCAAAAATTTAGGACGGAGGACTTGCTTAGACGAGGGTCACGAAAAATAGCTTTTCCTAAGAGTTTTTAGACTTGCTGAAGTTGGGTATCCAATAACGCTTAAGATCTCCAACGATGCGTAATTTTATACTGTCAGAAGAATAATTTGCAGAATCCGTTCAATCAGACGAAAGGATTGGCTGGACTGTTCCTATAATATATATGCCATAATATATATATATATATATATATTGTAATATACTTTTTTGGGTATAAAACATTAATTAATTAACAGAACAAATTATGATCAATTTTAAAATTTTTCATTTATTAATTTAAAGTGAATACACGGGCTTAATCTCAGGGGATTTTGGGTCTCTCAAGAGATGGAGTATGCAGTAGCTGAAAATAGAAAGAAAAATCATTAAATATTATTTATCCAGAGCAATGAGCAAGTTTCACAAATTTTTTATAACTTACCCACAATTACTGGGCCAACAAACATACACCTCTCGAATGTTTATAAGTCTCTCTGGCGTCTTGCAGGATTTGATCACGTCTGGACACGTCTGCTCTCGTCCGTCCTCTCCTCCACTCGTCTCACTTCTCCGTATCTGCTCGGACCAAGTCCGTCCTTTCCTCCACTCGTCTCAATTCTCCGTACGTCCGTCCTCTCCTCCTCTCATCTGACTTTTGGCTATCTGCTCGGTCCACGTCCGTCCTCTCCTCCACTCGTCTCACTTCTCCGTATCTGCTCGGACCAAGTCCGTCCTTTCCTCCACTCGTCTCAATTCTCCGTACGTCCATCCTCTCCTCCACTCGTCTCACTTCTGGCCGTATCTGCTTGGACCAAGTCCGTCCTCTCCTCCACTCGTCTGCCTTCTGGGGTTGAGCCACCCATCGGCTTCCCCTTTTAAATCTTCCGACGGGAATTCCCCTATTTCACAAAATTTCGGGGTTCCCCGCCCTCATTTTTTTACACACGTTCGCGGAGGTTTCCCGCGGGGGTTCACCATCGTCATTTTTTACACACGCTCGGCGGGACTCTCCCGCGGGGAATCACCATCTTTCAGCCGACTAGCCATTGTTGTTGGCCGATATTGCGTTGGCCGTGAAGCCCGTACTTCAAGGTGTGTGGGATTTTTACCCACTAAAAACCTCCTCCGTAACTAAAACTGGTCTGTAGAGACCAATTATTAGTTTTACTTTGTTAATTTTTATATCTAGTTACTTATTAGCTAAATTAGTCCAATGACACCCTTTAGTTTTCATTGTTGTCCTACGACTGTATTTCACGCTCACGCAGCGTGCTTTATTTTGTAATTTGTCACTCATACTAATTCAAATGGTTTCCTTCGCTTGAGTCTACTGAACAAGGTATTTATTGTCCGAGAGCTGAAGAACTTCTGTGTTTTCATGCCGGCGAAGCCTTTCTTCGTGCTTGACCGCAAATCTTTTAATTTCTTCTTTGAGAGTTGGAATGCCAAGGTTTTTATGGTTATCAGCGTTTCTAATGTACCATGGGGCATTCACCATGGCACATAAAACTTTATTTTGGAATGTCTGCATTTGCTTGGCATTATTTTCTTTTGCACATCCCCATAGTTGTATACCATACAACCAGGCTGGTTTAATAATTTGGTTATACACCAAAATTTTGTTATATAAAGATAGTTTGGAATATCTTCCAATGAGCCATCTATACTGTCGATCTTTTATACGTGTTCTTTCCATCTCAACTTGGTATCTAGTGTCATACCAAGATATTTGGCTTTATTTTCGTATGGTACTGTGGTTCCGTTTATAGGCAGAGGTGGAGGGTCAATCATTCTTTTATTTGTAAAGTTAACATGAATGGATTTTAATTAATTCAATTTGATTTTCCATTGGCTGGTCCATTCATATATAGTATTAGTAGGGACTTGTAGTACTTATGTGGATGTTGTTGGATTGTGCCCCGTTGCTAATATCGCTGTATCGTCAGCTAACGTGGCGAGTTTCACGTCATCTAATTTTGGGATGTCACTTGTAAAAAGCAGATACAGGACTGGTCCAAGAACACTTCCTTGTGGTACACCAGCTTGAATATCTTTTAAGTCAGAGTATATTATATATATATATTGTGATAAAAAAGGGGATTTTGGTAAGGTTGTGGCGTTATGAGGCGCAGTTCGGCCAACAACAATGGATAGTCGGCCGAAAGATGTTTTTCCCCGCGGGGAAGGCCCGCTTTGCCTGTATAAAAAATGACGATGGTGAACCCCCGCGGGAAAAATGAGGGCGGGGAACCCCGAAATGTTAAGAAATAGGGGAAGTCCCGCCAGAAGCTTTATAAGGGAAGCCGATGGGTGGCTCGAGATCAGAGTGCGTCAGAGAGGGGCAGACGAGACCCGAGAAGGGAGGCGAGTAAAGCAGACCAGACCAGATCAGACGGTAGCAGAGAGTGCGTCAGAGAGGGGCAATCGAGACGAGTGCATCAGATCGTGGTAGAGACCTCAGAGTGGGGTAGAGCAGACCAGAGCAGAGCAGACCAGAGAGACGTGGCTCGACCCCAGAAGCAGGCGAGTGATCAGACCGCAGAAGGGGCGAGTGAGCAGAGAGCAGATATCCAGAGACGCACAAACATTCGAGAGGTGGATGTTTGTTGGGCCAGTAATTGTGGGTAAGCGATCTAAAATTTGTGAAACTTGCTCATTGCTCTGAATAAAATTAACATTCAATTATTTTCTTTCTATTTTCAGCTAGTGCATACTCCATCTCTTGAGAGACCCAAAATCCCCTGGGATTAAGCCCGTGTCTTCACTTAAATTAATAATCAAAATTGTTAAAATTGATCAGATTTGTAATTTAAATTAATAAATGTTATATATACACAAAAAAGTATATTACAATATATATATATATATATATATATATATTAGCGGATCACAAACGGTCAAGCCGTCAACATTACAAACTGTTTCTTTCCAACGGTTCCCAACAAGATTCTGGTCGATATCTCCATAACAGCGAGACGCTGTTTCCTTTGGAGGGGGAGCAATGCCACATTTGTGATTTCCAAAGGACCTGACGCTATGGTATAGTGGTTAAGACGCTGCTCTGCGGTCCGGAGGGCCAGGGATCGATTCCCGTCACCCGCTAATATTTTTAGTCATTTTTCATTACTTCGTTTAATTTGTTCCAGATTGTTCTGTGTTAACAATGAGTGTTACATCATTTCCTGTTCTGTGCCTATATAAAGCTGTGATCTGCTATGCAGCGGGCAGTTGACTTGTGAACGATCATCGGGTCACATCGTGTATAACTTGTATGACTAAATAAACGTGTTCTACAAATAACCTGATTCATTATTCCAACGTTCCGATTTCTACGTGACAATATATATATATATATATATATTACAATTAATATATATATATGACAGCGAAAATTACTGTTATCAAAAAAATTTTGAATTTTGTGTAATAACCTTAAAAATTGAAAAATAAGACACTAATCTGCGCGTATAATTAATTAAGAAGCTTTTGAATAAAAAGTAGTATTATACAGATCTCAGTAATATCTCATTCTACTTATTATTCATATAAAAGTATGTTCAAATAGTTTTCTTGTCATTAAAATGCTCCATAAAGGAAATATGAACCGGATTTGGCTATGGGCCATATTTGGAACCGGGGTTCCTAACAAGGCCCAGACGCAAGAGTTTAACATTTACTTTGATGTAACATTTATTATTTAACTGCATACAACTGGAGGATGTTATGTATATATTTCAGGAATGGTACCTCTAACACACTCTGAATAAACAAATTTTAATCGTTATGAGGGCCTTATTATGCAAAATTTGGCTTTACGTAAAACAGGGCAAATATTGGAGCTACATTTCCAAAAAAATAATAAAGTTCTGCTTAAATTAACAAATTACTTCAATTGAAAACATAAACACACTGTCATACTTTCATCCAACTGGCCGTGGCCGCGACTGCAGTCTTGACACATTATCTTTTGTTATATTTTTTCCGTTCACACATCCTACACATTACTTAGCGCTTTCAACATTGACTAAAATATTTTGCAGATAGGTTCGTTATAAATATTGGAGAAAGAAAAACATTGATACGACAAGCGGAAAGAAAAAATTGAATCGTCCGAAGATATAAATTTTCCAAAACAAATACATTTCCTAATTGATAATTCAACAAGCAAAAAATTAAAATTTTATTTCATCATGGACCATACAATATAAGCTGATAATATAACATTTTTTACATCGGTGAGTACTAACTGTGATCCTCCTAAAATGTTTTGTGTTGGTTTGAACAAGCCGAGGACTTTAATTACTCCAATTTAAACATTATCACAGCGAGAAAATTTATAAGATGTTAAACCCTATCATTATTTCCGATTTTCAGTCGAATAACAACACAGCATTAAATTTATTTCACGGGAATGTTTCAAAGGCAATACGTTTCACAGTATTTATCAAATAAGTGTCTAAGTAATGCGAACTCAACTCAATGTCGGGTAAGTCTAAGGTTTTAGGGAATATTAAATCCAAGTACGAGTATTGAGCCAGTCAAGAGTGAATAAATAATATCTCGTTGACCATTAAACATATATCGTTGTACATTTTTGATAAATTATAATAAATAGATAAAAATTTCACGAGAAGACGTTTTCTATTAAAAGTTTTATTTAATATGTTGACATATTTTTATTCGAAGAGTATGAGTACGGAATATAGTGTAAATGTTCTCTGTGGAAGTACACTTAGTAAACGAGCAATGTGGATCAATAGGAGTGTGATCGTCTCTCCAATTACAGAAAGTGGAAGGAAAGGACACAGCGAGATAGGCCGGTCGTTGAAGAAGAAAATCGATTTTGATATCATTGTCTTCGATTTGGACCCGGAAACGACATTAAATAACCTTAAATCTAGTATAATGTATTTCTTACCTTAAATAACTTAATATTTCTCGTCCTGATTTAAAGTGATTTGCAGAAGAAACTATCGTTTTTAAAGTGTGTTCTACTTTTAAGGTTCTTCATTACTCAACAAACAGGCACGGGAAGAATTAAGCCGTTTATGTTTTGAATCAGTTCTACTGCTAAGCAGCACTTTATTTTAAAACTAAATTCGATAGTTATTATTTTAATAATATTAAGCATTTAATATTAATGATAAAATTAAAGTTTATAAAATCTGATTACTAAAAATTAATATTAAATATTACTCCTAATCATAAACATTTAATATGAAGTATAAAGCTAAACATAGTATCTCAGTGTTATTATACGGGTTGCCGAATCACAACAGTTTTGAGAGAATTTAATTATCGAAGTAGAAATAGATAAATAATATAAAAATGTCAAAGTTTTAGGCCTCACATTAAGTTTACCTTATACGTATTCCTGGCGAGGTGATTTCTGGCATGTCTGCTCGGTGGGTGTCGGAATAGATGTGAAGATGTACTAAATATTCTGATATCTGCAGGGCAACTAATTTCTTACACCAACAGCTCCTTTGTTCTTACAGAAAACAACCGCACTCATCAAAAAAACTCAATTCTACTCTGAAAAATACAAAAAAAAAACGCTCTGGTCTACCTAGCGGACGCTTGGACCAGTTATTGTTACATAATACTTCGGAATCTATTAATAGAGTTTTCCGTCTCCGTTTGAACCGAGGAATGAAAGGGAGCAATTGTCTTAGAATTAATGTATCGATCAGACCATGAGCAACACATAGTAAAAAAATAATAATATAAAACTAGATGAAAACATGAGGTAAATAATTATTAAATGAAATAAATTAACGAACAGATACAGGCAGTGTTAGCCATTGGAATTTCGTAAACACTCCGTGAAAATTGAAATTGGCTACACAGTAGGAATTCTAAGGGTTCAGCCATTGGAACTCCGAGTGAAGGTCTGTATCGAGCCCCCGCATGGCTTCAATTGTTCGGAGACCTTGTTCTAATGGTTACAAAGCGAGTCTTCCGTTAGTTATTCAGAAACTGTGTCTTCCTGTTCACTTTCCTCTATTGCTTGATTTAAACGTTTGTTTTATCAGTAATTCACTAATGAACGGATTTGTTTCTTAATTGACAGCCTTAATCCTCGATTCTGTTTCAAGTAAAAGAAAAATTATAAAACTTCCCATTCTATAATTTATTATTTTTCAAGGTAAAGAAAAGGATAAAATTTATTCAATATAGATAAATTATGTTTTGCTGAAAGATTAATACACAAACGACTGAAATTTTTTTTTTGGTTAACAGGCTACTTGAGGGTGATTCTGAAACAGGCAACTCCCCTTTAATAGCATAGGAATGGAATTGAAAAGGGGGGGTGCGGAGGGTAGAGCAAGGTAGCCAAGGGTTAACTAGTCCCCCGGGCTATGGTTTAAGGATCCTACTCGGTGTTTCACCTAAATGGATGCAGGGAAAACCCTAGAAAACCTGCATCAGGTAGGTCGGGCATTGGGAACTATTCTCACGCCCTTCCGAATGACGGGAGACGAGTCTGCTGTGGGGTCGCAACGACTTTTCTAAAACAAATCATCCACTTTATATCATCTGCGTCATTTTAAATTAGTGGTTCCCAACCTGGCGATACCGCCCACCGGTTGGCGATAAAGAGAACTAAGGAGGCGTTTTTGGTCAAAGGAAAATTCAGGGGGCGTTGAGGACTTTCCGCCGTCTCCCTAGAAAATGGAACGAGTCAAAAAATAAGCAAATTTACACAAGTGCAGAGTATCTAATCTACGCATATTCTCACAGGTTCATTAAATAATTGACTATAAATACGTGATTTCTCAGCCAAAATCTCACTGTTGCGATATGAACGTCTTTGCCGAGATTGAAGGTGGCCCCCTTTTATGAGGAAGGGATCGCCACAACTTGCTGATCCACGAGAAATTCCCGAAAGTCTTCCCTGATACCTGGACGTGAAGGTTCCAAAACCAGGTTCGTCTTTCCGACTCAATCGTAATAAGTTATATCTTAGTCACCCGTTTAGCCCCCACCACACTCCAACAGTAATTAACAGTGATAAATTTTGTTTATAAAAACACCATGAGCTAAGCAGTAGCTACTTAAACATTTAATATATCCGAAATTCCACGTTTTTGTTATAATTTAGCAAACGTCATAAATAGGAATTTGTTTTAAATAAATATAAATCAATTAATAATTCCAATTAGATTTTGTTTGTATTAAAATAATAATTAAACAAACTCCCGTTACAAACTTTAGCTGGTATGTTTTCTTCGGCATTGAAATAAGTCAATGATAGATTACGTGTCTATTACCACAATTCTTTGCTTACTGATAAATGGTAAATGTCGCACACCATTGGAAAATACTACGATCTGTGAGACTGAGATACTGTTTACTCTGTGCACTAGGCATCGTCTGACATTAAGAAAATCCTATTGAGGAATAATACAGTACAGACACGAATCGACGAAATAGCCGAAGATGTAGAAAGTCCAATAAGTGATTTTTTGAACACTACCAAGTTTCCTTTACAGTTTCATGAATCTACTTTACCATACAACGAGTCTTTCCTTCTTGTGTACATTCATAAAAGATAAAAAAAAATTGTCAGGAACTATTACTCGCAAAAAATTAGTAAGTGATACTGAAGGAAAATCTATATTTGACGTATTGGAACATTATTTTAAAGAAAAATGTATTCCGCTTAGTAATATCGTGTCCCTTGTTACTGACGGTGGTCCGGCAATGGTTGGACAACTCCACGGATTGAATTCATTTTGTGATTCACAGACTACATTTGGTTGCAAAAACCCATTGTGATCGCCTTCAATGTATGTATGTAAAATACAATGTATGTAATTACAGCACTTAATAAGATGAGGAGCAATGTATTCAATAATAGATTGTTTCTAAAGCTTTTCAAAAGCTTCAATCGTTTACTATTGCACACGTAAGTTGGCTGGCTATTAATGTATAGCTGTCTGAACAGATTTTATGGACTCTTTGACTCAGTTGCAACTTTTTTAAAATACAAGGATTATTAGTAAAGAGAGAATTTATTGAAACTTAAGAATGATATAGCTTATTTAACTGATTTATATGATAAATTAAATGAAGTGATTCTGCAACCGCAGAATTAAATCAAAGAAAAGGCGTACGTGTCTACACTTGCCTTGTATAAACAAAATTTGGATCGATGTCAATTCTATAAGCTTCAAAATCTTTCGTCAGTCAAAACAAATGATGGCGACATTCTAGCTTATTGCCAGCATTTCGAAGCACTTACGGCCGATTTTACAAAAGGTGTCAAATGTTCTCGACATGATCATTCCAGATTGGATCCAAGAACTTTCCTCAAACCTCCAAATAGCAGATTATCAATACAGGACATGTTTATAGAACTGTTAACAAACGACATTGAAATTTAAAAAATGAATATCAAGAAATATGCTTCAAAGATAAATTCCGGTAGTAATTCACCCGTATGGGCTACAGTCAGGTAGCTTTTATTGCATGTCCATCGTCTTAATGAACCGAAAAAGGACCTTGAGTCTAACAAAGAAGAGAAAAGAAAAAACAGATAGTAAACAATGGAACGCGGCGTAACTATTGTTTTCAAACTTTTAGAATTTTTTAAGTATTTAAAAATTCAGCAAGAACTTATAACTGGTGACAGGCAGGTAGAAGTGGAATTTCCCGACGGCAGGTTGCCTATCGGGAGACGTGCCTACCTGCGGATTTGTAGTGTTATGCTTGTTTTGCTGAAGGAACATTCACCGTTCAAAATTTCCGAAGGACATTGTTCCCTGTGTCATGGAAAAATTCCCGCGCTGGATGAAGGACTCATGAGGATTGGCGTAACACGTGGGATAGCTTTTCACTTGGAGAAGGGATATGCTAGTTTATCTAGGCGGCGAGAAACCGAAAAATATTCAGAATAGTTCTAGACGTTGAGAGGAGGAGAAGGTATAGATGGAGAGTTATTCAAGACGTTGAGAAGGCGAGGTGGAAGGAAGGAGAGGTGATCAGGACGTGGAAGGAAGGTGAAAGCTGGAGAGTGCGACAAGAGTTGAAAGTCAGGCGTGACTTGTTGCTGTTTATTGAGTAGGTATTGATAACAAGGAAGGCCAGAGGGAAGAAGGAGGAAAAACTGTGTTTTCCTCAATCACCGGCAGTACCAGGTTAATATACAAAAGTAATGAAAATTATATTACTGTAAAGGTTTCGTCGCCCATGCGCATTGAAATCTTTAAAAATTGAATGTGAGTTGCCTATACTCTTGATCTATAATAATATATATTTTTTAAATTTCAAACATTTCACGTCGTAATTAACCTATCTTTGGTAGAGAGCTAACTCCCTTAGAAATAAAACTTCTTTGGATCGTCGATATGATGCAAGCGATTTACAAATCACAGTGGAGATTTATTGTACAAAGATCAGGTACGCACACGCTCAATTTTATTTTTATTAGATATGTAATAGTACCTTTACAAATTATTTCACAGTAATGATACCGAAGAGATGGTTCAAATATATTCTTCTTAAATATGTAATTGACTGTTTCAGTATACGTTTGTGTCTGTATATGCCGCATACAAATCTATGCGCGTGGGTGAAATTCGACTGAATTTTGTACATGTATTCTTTGCGACTCGGAAACAAGCAAGGACTGTACTGATAAAACACGACTACCACCCCTGGACATGTGGAGGGTATGGAAACTTAAATCGTACGTAAACTGCAGATATATGTATCAGAATAAATATTTTTCGATGTTAGAGAGACTGATAGTCTCTCTCTTGGCATTGTACATTTATTTATGATACACAGTCATAGCGGTGATTATGACAAAGTTTAGCTCTCATAAGTAGGGAGCGTGAAACGGTAAATTTTCACAAATGTGACAGTTACGGTGATAGATTAATCACGAGTTAAACAGAAGAGATTGCTGTCAAATTAAATGCTGATGCTGGCTAATATAAATGAATTATCGGACATCGCCGGGTACCCAGATAGTTATAAAATATGTTGATCCTGCGTGTAATAGACTAAATGGAAACTGGTAAAGCTCTTTATCCTTTTCTGATACCATTTACATGTTTACCAACTATGACTAATAATGTTTCTTCTAATTCATTTTCCTAGGTCTGAATGCATCAGAATAATTACCATTAAAAGGTCAGGAAAATTTAAGGCTTGATGAAAATTGTATCGTCAATAAACGATAATTTTTTGCAATCGTTGTTTTAAATAAATTTCGGCTGAGGTATGAGTATTTTGAAAGGTTGGCACATTTTTGAACAATGATTCAGACTCAATTGCGCAGGGCAGAAGTAGTAGGCTAATATCTGGCAGCTGCGTGGCCAATGACTTAGAGACCGCGTGCAGATAACGGCAGCAGAAGCAAGCCCATTGCAGACCATTAGTCATCTCCAAGCCCCACCCTCCTATATTACTCCCCATTACACTCAAAAGAACGCACCCAATATGCAAATAAATTGATTCTGAGCAACTTTACAAAAGGAAACCATATTGCAACTTCACAATAAAATAATTTAAGGGGCCACAGAAATGGTAAAACCGTTTTAGATTTCCAACTTTACGAATGGTAATCTAATGACAATGGTATTTAATTAAGAAGACACGTTGTTGTTGTGGTATTGAGTCCTAAGACTGGTCTGATGCAATCCTCCTACTAACCAATCTTGAGTAAGCCTTTTCATTTCCACATAACTAGCACAACCCACATCATCCCTAATCTGCTTAGCGTATTCTATCATTGGCCTCCCTCTTCTGTTCTTACCCCACACACTTCCCTCTAATGCTAATTTTACAAGACCTTCGTGCCCTAAAACGTGGCCTATTAATCTATCCCTTCTCTTCGTCAACGTACTCCATATTGTTCGCTTTTCCCCTATTCTGTGTATAACTTCCTCGTTAGTTACTCTATGCTGATTTTCAGCATTTGCTTATAGCACCAAGGCTTCTATTCTTTTCCTTTCCCCAACTCCTATCGTCCACGTTTCAAACCCATATAACGCCACGCTCCATACGAACATTTTTAGCATCCATTTCCTAATATTCACACTTATATTACGCGTAAGTAAATCCCTCTTTTTCACGAAAGCCTTCCTTGCCTATGCTATCCTACTCTTTATGTCTACTATACTTCTATCATCCCTAGTTATTACGCTTCTAAAGTAGCAGACATCCTAAACTTCCGTCAAATATGCCTTCCCAATCTAACAGCCTTTGTTATTCCACTGTTTCCAAAATTACACTCTATTACCTTGGTTTTCCCTCTATTAATCCTCATATTGAACTCTTTCTCCATGACTACGTTCATGCAATTTATTATGGTTTCCAAGTAGTCCTCTGATTCCCCTAATACTACAATATCGTCGTCAAAGCGTAAGGTTTTTATTTCTTGTCCTTGCAGTATGATTTTTCTATATTCCGTTTTAGCATTTTTCATCGCCTATTCTACATATAAGCTAAACAGCATGGGCGACATCCTTGTCTTAATCCTTTCTTGATTACGTCTTTTTTCTTGATCTTCTATTCTAATTACTGCTGCCAGTCTTCTGTAGAGGTTATGTATAAGACTCCTTTCTCGATATTTTAGTCCAATGCTCTTAGAAATCCTTAATAGTGTGTTCGACTTCACATTACCAAAGGTTTTTTCTAAATCTACAATTGTCATAAGAAGACACGAGGTGATAAAATATACAATATACTTAATTATAAGAGCCGTATCATGTAAAATAACTGGATTTTTGATAACTTTCCGACTTTCTAAGGTGGTGGAACACTCATGAATTTAACTATAAAAGTTATTTACAATTATTATATTAACACTTATGTAATTAATTTCGAATGTGTGGTAAGTGGCAGAGTCTTGAAGATGTGGAGAGGCCTCAGCCTGTCGACAGCAGACTCCAGGACCTTAAGGCTGATATGATTAGCTGATCGTGGGCACTCCAAATCTGAAAGCATGAGAATTTTGAGGAGTCAACTCCTTATCGAGCGAGAGATCATCAGCAGATGAAGCGAATTTATCAGAAACCGATTTCTTGGATAAAGACCACTTGACACCCACTGATTCCCCTTAGACAGTAAAACGAGGTCGGAACTGCGGGAAGCATTGAGACAGTATTTGAATTTGTATCTGAAGTAAAAAGGTGAAAATAAAAAATTGGTTAACTACCAAGTCATGAAGTATCATATTTTATTACTCGGCTTTTCATGTGTTTAGAACCCCTGCCGAGCTCAAAATTAAAGTGCAAAAGCTTTTATTGGATGTATGGTTATTAGTCCTTATGTTTTAATTGTTGATTTTACTTAATTATATATCAATCAAATGAAGATCGATGTAATTTTGATTTTATCGACTTCGTCACTACAGTTCAAAGATGACATTTACTACATTTACAAGATTTCGTCGACGTTGATCGTTTAATATATACCCTTAAACGGGTATCTATATGTATACATGTAATGAATTATACAACTGTATTACTGATCGTGATCTTTTTTTAAGGTTGAAAATGACAAAATAGTCGAAATTCTTCCTATTGAAAATTTTATTTTATTCTGAAGACTGTTTTGTTTAATTCAACATTGTACATCTTTGGACGATAAGAAGCTTGAGTGTCAAGTGGAAAAACAACATTTCCCATATACTCTTCAAAGTTAATTCTGTCAAAGAACAAAATCAACGGAGGAATGCCACCGGGCTTTAAAGAATACATTCTAAACTCATGAAACCATAATTATGCACGTCTATTGACCCAAGAATTATCAGGTATGATGATGAGACATGACCAGACATGTAAATTTCTTCATAAATGTACAAAACTCCAGCTTCTTCCTACAGTACATAATAAAGGAACATATTTATGTACCAGGCGTGTTTAGAAAATAAGTGTACTTTTATCATAACGGGCCTTTGTTTTTTGAGAGTTGGCAACACTGCGCGGTAAAGGAGGAAATCCAGATATTGCGAGCATGACAGGAACACGGCAGTACCTAAACTCAAGGTGTAGTGTACAGTTGCGTGAAAGATGTAAGAAATAAATCCCGCCATGTGCGAGCCACGTGCTGCAATCCGCTTCATAGTCGCAGAAGGAATAACACCTACCGAATTTTTCGTGACTCAAAACAGTTTACGGCGAAGGTGTAATGAATATAACGAATGTGTTTAAGTGGTGCAGGGAGTTTAGTGAGGCAGAATAAATGTTCATAATTTCTGACAAAAAAAATAATGGCATCAGTGTTTTGAACCGAAAAGGCATAACTTTAGTCAAATTTATACTTCAGTGTGAGACCAGCAATGTACAACAGCATTGTGAGAAAACGAAAGGAAGGAATGTTGATGAGAGAATTTGAGACTGTGCTTGTTGCACTACAACGCCTGTCCTCACACAGTCTTATTCAGCTTGGCGCTCTTGGGCTCATTTGGTTGAGATATTTCAAGTTACCTCCCAATATTCGTCTGACTTGGCACCTTCATTTTTCACCTCCCTGAAGGCACGCATAGGTGGAATTAAATTTTCAACCGACGAGCAGACGTAGAAATAGGTTCAGAAGTAGGGGAAGAAGCTGGGGGGAGGCATAAAGAAGCTTTTTCTACGGCTCACCACAGGCGATTATGTGGAAAAATAGTTAACAAGTGTATCAAAATATCATTAATTTATTTTCAAATACACTTTCCCTATAAAATTACAACAATTTAGTACACTTTACTTTCTGATCATGCATCGCATCATTGTTCCTCATCAACATCGACTGTTCCTGTCGAAGCTTTGTACGGGGAACGGCAAGTGATGACTTTATGGCAACACCGCGTTGAGTTCTACGAATTGCTTTCCTAATCGCATCACAAGAACTCAGTCACTTTGCGCTGGCAATTGAAGAACGCAACAAAGAAAACTTGCGTCAAGTTATACTTCAAAACGATAATGCAGAACACGCAGTAATCCAAGAGTTTTTGGTAGTATGTTATTCCATCTCTCACAATCATCACTTTCTGCTCTCTTTGCAAGAATAGGCCGAGGGGCAATACTTTGCAACCTTGGCTTGACGACCTCTCCAAATTCAGACTTGTTTTTTCAAAAGTAAATTTACGAAACTATCCTAGTTTTGAGAGAGCAACAGAAATACAACGAGAAGGATTGATGTTTATAAATCACTCATGTTATTTGTTATTAATAACAGTAACCTCTTCATACTAAAATCAGATATACATGACTTTGATACCAGAAGTAAAAACAATTTACACAAGGAAGGGAAGTCTCTAACCGTAATGCAAAAGGGTGTACATTACAATGCTATTAGCATATTTAATAAAATTCTCACCTCCATTAAACAATTAAAAATAAATCCAAACAAGTTCAAATATGAACTAACTAACTTCTTACTAAGCCACTCCTTCTACTCTGTTGAAGAATTTATGGAGATGAATGTATCATATGTTAGATATTTATAATTATGAAAGAACATTATTAGAACACTAATTTTTTAGTATAGGATGTAAAAATATTTATCAATTTTATATATAAGGTACAAATTGTATGTCTTCTGTATAGAACTTAAGAAAATCTTATTATAAGTTAAAAATTAATGAATAGTTACAGTATATTTTAATATTAATAAAGCAACCTATGTAAAATCTCTGACTCCTTCCACATCCTTGAAGCTTGTGCTTCTCTATAGGATTTATGGAATATGATTTTATACTTATACTAAAGTGTTATTCTCTATAATAAAAATATTGTATGTTTGTTTATATATTCCTTACAAAAATTTTAATTCTGCAACAAATTACAACAAAATTTGGTACACATATTTTTGAAACACCGAAGAATAACACTGTGAGGTGAGGAACCCTTAATATAAATGTGTAATGGATATTTATTAAAAGAATTTAATATTGTGTCAGTACGCTTATGTCTGTGACGTAACCGAGGTTTGAGAAGGTTGATCTTTGGTGAGATACGGTTAGAACTGTTGATCATGCTTGTAAATTCCCAACTATCGATGGTAGGTGGGGTGAATGCTCCTTCCAGAATCTGGAGGTGAATAATTTTGATTGGGTAGGAATTTGTCCATGTCATCGAGGGAAATTATATACTGTAATGGGAAAGTTGTTAGAAAAGGACGTTCATTAATTTTTCAGGGATTATGGATTGAAATAGGCATAGAGTGTGATTGAGGAGACAGACAGTGAAAATTATAATTCAAGAAGGAGGACAAGAATGGAAAAATCTCGACCGGACTAGGACGTCGACTCTGATTATCTCAGTGGTTAGAGTGCCCGTCCGGAAATCGGGAAGGCCGGGGTTCGAGTCCCTGGTGCGGTCAAGATGTTTCCATTCTAGTCTTTCTTCTACACTATTCTATACGCTTGTACTGAGCTTCGGAGACTAGATAGTTATTCTACAGATTGAGGTGATTGATAGGGAGAGAGAGAATGGTGGCTGAATGCAGGACTGAGAGACTGTTTTGATAGATTAGGTGGCCCTGACTTCGATTATCCAGGGCGGAATTCTATTGCCGTTTAAGCAGATTTAATGAACAGGGTGGTCATTTTCCCACTCGGAAGTCGTGAAGATTCTACATGCACTTGTTCTGATGACTATCGCCGAATTTCAGACATAGCAGAAACCGGTATTGGTCATAAATTGTTCTGATTGTAACTTTCTTCTGATTTCGTTTTCTTTAAACTGCTTCTATGAGAAAGCCATCAAATACAACCCTAAAATTATAACTTATTGCTCTAAATGTTAGTTGTTAAATAAATAAATAAATTTAGTATAAAATGTAAATATTATTAATAATGAAAAACACAAATGGGGCAATAAATTATTGTATATAAACTCAAAAGTGTAAATTTAATCTATTTCCATTGCTATACAATATCCTTAATTTAAAATAATTAATGACTACAGTTCATCTCAGGTTTTACAGAAATTCAGGCTAATTCCAAATAGTTATAGTTAATTTTATATTATTTGGAATTAAAGGTATTTTAATCAACTGATTTACGTCTAGTTTTACTTAACATACTAAGATTATCAACCTGCTTATCTTGCCCAGTTTTTGTACCAATTTACTGTTAACAGAATGAAATGCAAATTAAGTTAGATGTCATTGTTAATAAATCTTTTATATTTCAAATGCGGGAAATGTATTTTAAAATAATTAGTTTAAATATATACTATATATATGCATATAACAATTAAACAAGGAATTTAAGTTTCCTACGATTCTCAAAATATTAGTCTTAAATGTTTTAAAATATTCAGATATATGTAACTATGGAGAAAATATTTTAATATTCCCAAGAAAATTTAATATTCAGATGATTATAACATATAACACATGAGATCAATCGACTGTCTGATATACTGAAGGATAAAAATTTATTTTTTTCATTATTTACCTGGGATAATCATGACTCCCTTGTTGTACATGAAGTTTTATTCACTTCGATAAGACAATAAGGACAATTCTTTACTCGGTTCAGGCGCCGGGTGTTTTCCGACTACCTTAAGGTACTGTGATTATTTTATAACTACCTTCAGAAAGGGTCTATTTATTACTTCTTAAGGTAATGCGTGTATTATTGACTCCCGGGAGAATTCCTAACTACATTAAAGTATTTTGAATATTTTTCCCCACGTTATTGTACCGACAATTTTATACTCTCTTAAGTTTCAGTGCTAATTTAATTAAGACCCTTCTATGGCAGCGTCAGTCATCATTCCGGTTAATTGTAAGCTTATTCCGCAATCGGCATTGGTTGGTCTGTTAAATCCCTTGTTGATTAAGCTATTAGTATCGAGTTCATTCCTTTTCCAGGCTAATATAAATAAATATTCGGGCAATGTCGGCAGCGCCAGGCAGTTTCAAATACACGTTTTAATTTAAGAGAATTCAATCTGAAGAAGCGCTACAGTTTATGAATTTTTTTAAAAAGTCCTAAAAACAAGCCGTGAAAAATGTGATAAATTTTAAAATTTAACATTTGAAGAAATGACCTGATGAAGTGACGAAATGTTGGCTTAGTTGAATAAAGACTTTGACTCTTATTCGATTTAGGCCTAATTATTGTGAAAAACTGATGTAAATTGATTTATTGCACCTTTTTTTACACTTTTGGTGAACCTGTGTCCAGGATGGAGAAGGCGGCATCTGACAGGACTTCGACCACGATGCCTCCCAGTCCATTAATACTTTTATTATTTCAGTGAGTAAATGCTATGAACTTTTATATCAATTATATTTATTTGTACCTCATCTGTTTAATATTGTATTAACATACTCTTTACTATGTACATGATTTTAGATTCAGACCAAATTTTCTGTTGAATCAACGATGAACACAAAACAATTATATTATTATTTATGGACGCCGGTTTTTTAATACAAAAACTAATGTTCTTTTGAATTTCGGTAACTAGAAATTTTATTTCTAGTTGATAGGAAGCTAGTGTCATATCAATAATTGTCAGTGTACGTAGTTCACAACTATTTTAGTGTTCGCACATTTATTCGACCTTATTTTAATACACAAATCTGAAGTGTGAATTTCATAACCACGTCTTGTCATCCGGATGAAACGCAGTTTTGTGCCGAAGTAAATTCGCCATCCCTTTAACTTACACGTGCTTCACAATATCACCTAAAATGTTTTAGACTTTAAGCGTCCCCTCATAACTCCGAACTTTCGACTGAACTAAAATAAATAATTGTTTTTTGAAAATCACTCTCCTTTTTTTCTTTACTATAGTTGATTATTATAATTTTCATTGACACAGAACGTTGTACATGAAACTGTTTCCCATCATTAGGTTAAATTTACTCGCGGATTAAAATTTAAATAACTTTATTTATACATTGTTTACGTGTAAAGAGGTCGTTTGTTACGGACATTTCCTTTCTGTCCCTCCTGTTTGGAGATACGAAGAGGTTATTCTTAGCCATCTAGCAGGAACTTGCACGCTATATGTAAAAATACAGACTAAGTTGCTATCTTTGAAATTGAAATAGTAATTTTAAAGCGGTTCCGCCATGGAGATCGAGCAAAGTTGGATGCCAGAACTATTTTTAAATTTAATGAAGATTTTATAACTATATTGTTGCACTTGATTTTGTGGATATCATGGTATAATAATAATAATAATAATACAGAGTGTTGCAGAGGAAATTTGCATGTATACGATTCGGGAATGTACCATAACAACTAAAATAACTAAAACGAGGTATTTAATTACTAGGATTATATCTGCATTCCTGTATTTCTATCCCAAAGATAGTGAACCAGTTTTCGTGGTTTGGAATAAGGGGTGACATAAATGCATATCCAATGGGGACTATTTTGAAGGAGATGTAGAAGAATAAATAAAATTCGTTCCAAATTATGGAAATTCCAGTCACTTTTAAAAAGCGCCTTGTATGTCTGTTGCTGAATTAATAATCATAAATTAGTCGAAAAATAGACATTAATAATATAATATAAAAATATCTAAGCTTTTTCTACATATACGCACATTTCATGAGTTGATTAAATTTATTAATAAAATTTGTAACACTAGGCTACGCGTACGGAACGTGTCGTGTTCATATAAAGCTTTCACTTCGCCTTTATTTCTGGCTAATTAACTATAATTATTATAAATAGAAAATATTAAAGAGAAATATTTTAGATAGTATTTACATAAAAGACTTCTATTAATTAATATTGTTGACTACCTCTGCCCGAGATTTCGTTCGCGCGGAACTTGGCGCGGCGATGTAATGGATTTACCAAAACTTCAAAATATCGAACAACAAAGTTTCACAGCAATCGGCTGAATGGTATAGGATCGCTTCAGGACAAACCTTATAACTCGCAGTTAGTTTTGAACAGGTTTTCACGCGTTTCGGAGCCTATTGCAGACCAATTTCCAGACGGACACTTCCATTATATTTATTAGTATAGATTTCATTTATTTTATTTTCTTTTAAAAATGAGCCATTACTAAATATTAAAATTCAACTTACGCAACCAGTTTAGTATATACCGTATCGACGATCCAAAGAAGTTAATTATTTTTCAGGGAGTTAGCTGTCTGCCAACGTTAGGTTAATTATGGTGTGAAATGTGTATATATAAAATTAATATTTTTATAGATCAAAAGTATAGGCAACCTGCATTTACTTTTAGGAGATCTCTATGCGCGTATCGGCCACGAAACCTTTCCTGTAGGACGTTTTTTACTTTTTTATATTAATACCTTCTGAACCCTGCAAATATCGGAATGAAAAATGCACAAAATTCAAATTAAATCCCCTTAAATTTTTACGAAACCCGCTGTGCCTTTTGGAGCCTATTCGAGACAAACTTCTAGACAGACACTGCAATTTTATTTATCGGTATAGATTTCTTTAGAGCCGCATTAACTGCTAATGGTCACAAGCGACTCTTATCATTTGGGGACTGGTATCTTTGTAAGAGTTTTCACAGTATAGGAAATCACATACACACAACATACTTGCCTATGTCAGCATTCGAACCCGAGAGCTCTTTGGTGCGAGCCAGCGACGCTAAACACTAAAACACAGGAATCCGGCCAATTAAAGTAAAACAAACAATAGAGAGCAACAAAATATCTTGTAAATATCAATATGAATATCATCAAACACCAGTATGTGAACGCATTCATAAATTAGATTGTTTGAGACAATTGTTCAATGTGTTTGTTTATATAGGAGAAGGAAACTTTATAACTTTTCCACCGCCTCATCAGTTTAAACGACAAATATCTTTAAATGTAGAGTGAAAATATATTGTTGCAAATATCAGTGTCGTCGTGGCGATAGTTTCTGCATTTTCCGAGGACCTCATAATTGGATTTTATAGGTATAAATCTAGTATTTTACCTTTTCAAAAGTAAACACTTGTGGACTGGGTGTAAATTTACTCACGCTGACAGATAATGAATGCAGGACAGGCCGGCCGGAAAGGTACAAGTGCTCAATGTTAATTTGAGGGCTGGTGATCTTATTGAATTCTCGTCCCTCCACGTCCGCCCAGCTTATCGGATTACAATAACTCCGGGAGCCGCCGGCGTCTTGTGGAGGGCGCTCTTTCCCTCAAGAGCCAATTTACATATTGCATTCGCAGTCGCCGCGCCGTGACGTTGCTTTGGCGCAGCACTATAATAAACCCGTCTGCTGAGCTGCAGCCTCCTCCACCTCAATTGACATGCAGCCAAATTTATATTCTATTGTCTTTCGTCCGAATGGAATTTTCTGTTTATTTAATTCACCTCAGGTATCATAAAACTGCTGAAATGACGCTGCAAATAACGAAATGTACTAATGGAATTGCAGTTACTTATTCACCTTTAGTAGTAAACTAACCAATAATAAAAGTTTTATTTTCCAAGTTTCCATCCAATACGTACATACAATATATCACACAAGATATAAAGGCACCCAGGAACTTTTTTTAATAATTCCTACTTAGTTCATCTTGTCTTTCCCTCAGGCCGTTAACTGAGTTTGTTTCCACAAGTACAGCGCCATCAATAAATAAATAAATGAAGGAACCAATATTTCAAAAATAACTTATTTATTTGTTACGCTTATTGACCATTTTATATAAATAAAATAGTCACACAAAACTATATATACCTTGAAACAAAATTACAATTATAATTAAATATTTTTGTACAATCATTCGTGATTCAAAATATTATCTTTAAGAAATGTTTATAAAGCATAAAATTTTAAATCAAATAAATCATATTAATATAATAGGTATCGTCGGTTAAACTAATATTACTGATTATCGTTAATTTAACGTTTTATACATTAAATAGAAATAGGAGAATGTTTATTCCTTTTTTTGAAATCTCCTTAGGCACTCAAATTTAAAAATAATTGTATTTCTGAATTCTGCAAGTACGATATTGTAATATTTTCAACTTTTATATTAAACACGTTAAAATGTATACCTTTATTTAATTCAATTAATTTTTATGCTAACTCGAAGAGTTGGTGTCTAATTGAAGTATTAAACTTTTTATATTTATAGGATTTATGCTAGCTGATGAGTTGGAAGATAATTTACATTTATTTTAATTTAACTTTGCTATTGTTTCAGTGGATAAATTATTTATATTATTTAAGTGGGTATCCGTAGAATAATTAGATTTAATTAGTGGCTATAAATTGAATTGCAAAATAGAGTTTAATATGATAACCAAAAAGAACTAAATTAATAGGAATTCGGTAGAGCACTCCAAATTTATAATGAATTTGGTTTATTCTTAAAACAGGGTCACCTGTTTGATGAACCATATACAAGTTAAGTATTGACAATGAGGTCACTGGCGATGTGATACTGATTGTGAGATAAATTTTCCATCTGTACCAAGAAGGCTGCAGTTCCTTTCTTAAGTGCCGGTTGTGGCGATGCCTCTGGGTATCTGCTTCCGGTAAACTTCATCACAGTCTCTCGTCGAAATAGCGTCGGAAGGGAATGGGGTTGGCGTTCTTCAGGCTGTACCTCATCAGCACGTCACTATTTGGCCCCGTATAGTCGAGACATCTACACAATTCTCAACATCTCTCAGTCACTATTTCGACCTCAAAATACTCGAAATTCAATCGCTCACTTCTGATCTCGCTCGTGACCTCGAATTTAATGAATCCCTCCTCCAGAAACTTCCTTTCACCTCTCAATTTTCATTGGATGGCTTTTTTGAAGTTTCAATCAATGGGAAATTCTAGCATTTAAAGGGTGCAATGTGTTGTAGAGATGATCCAAACCGTTCTTTTAAGCGATCAAATCGTAACAAATCGCTCAGAAGATGGAACAACCACCGCTTCAAATCCATTCCTATGTTATTATAGGGAATTTCAACCTCGTGGAATACCTTCATGTAACTTACTATTCAATAAAAAGTAGTGTAATGAGGAACCGTTTTGAAACACATATACAACAATGTCGTTGACTGCGTCAACAGTCTCTTAAACTTTCGCTATTTAAAAATCTCTATGTACTGCGTTAAGCTTGTACACACGTTCTTCGTATCAATATTATAATAAATTTTCGTAATTAAGGACACGATCTAAATTCTACTCCGATAGTATAAGAAAATATAGTGAATTTGTAATACTGTTAATAAAAGCATAGTATAGAATTGAAGTGATCTTGAGAGGTGAAACATTTAGCGTGAATAGGTCAAACAATATGTGACGATTATATTATAGACAATCAGATAAGAGAATATCATATTAACGTTCTGTTCCAATATTTTGAGCATATGCACTTAATTTAATTTTTATAAAACAATCGCCCCATAATATCCTGAAAGAAAGAGATTTTGATACACTCACTCCTGATAAAATGGCAGGTAGCTTTAGGATCGCGGTCCACGCGATCTGATTCATGAGTGTGTGATTCAAACAGCTCGTTGTTCTCGGATCACAGGAGCGCGCAGTGGTCCAAAACTACAAAAAGTTGTGACGAAAGTCAACAAAATAATCGAAAGTGTTGAAATACAGAATTTAAATTTGATATCTTTTATGAAAAAATAGCGGAATCTATTTGGCAGACATAAAATTATTAAAATATAAGTAGTTCATAAATAAATGTATGTTACGGGTTTGTGGGGTCGCTTATTTTGAATTTGAATAACTAAATGGCGGATCCAATGTGGCGGACATCAATTTGAAAGGAGTTATTATATATAAAGAAAATATTAAGATAATGAATATTTTAGATCATATATTTGATTTTGATAAAAATAAGAAGATATTTTTTAATAAAATACTATACTTGGTATTATTATTTAAAATTTAAATATAATATTTAGGAATATATGTATGTGCAAAGATATTAACTAATAGCCATTTACCTTGTTAACAACCAATAGTGACAAACCAAGTTTTACTATTAGGAAGACCTCGGGAACAGTTTCTGTGGCCTAATAGAGTCGAAATTTTGCACTACTTTCAGAATTTCTCTACTATTTATTCTATTAAATACAATGCCCAGTAATAAATTATAGAACATTAATTTTTGGGACAAAGACTATACTTTATTATGATGTTAAGTTTGAAGAGTTTTAGAAATCATGCACCAAATATCGCATCTTTTTTTGTAATTTGCTATATCTGCAAAATGGTGGGCTAACATTAACATGGATTATTAGAAAAGTTGTAAAGGAAACAATACTTAGTTACTATATTTAAATGAATAGACTAAATTTTAACTCATTCTTTACATATTACGTTGAACAATCTTACTAAGACAACCTATATTTTGATCAATGTTATTTATATTAAAATTTAAGTTTACGCAGATTACGTCTGTTTATATGTTTTAAGTACGTTCCTAAAGTAAAGTTATGCTCGTCACGCATTCTCAAGACAGGACCCGTATTTGATAAAATATTGTTACGTTTGTGGCATTTAAATAATTCTTGAAAGGTGACTTGAAAGTCAGTATTTGGCCGTAAAACGTTGAGAATGAAGAGGTTGACCGCATTGAGCAATTTTTAATAGGTTCACGTTTTAATTACACGCATTAATTTTTTGAGTAATAATTACACTACGGGTTCGCAACATTGTAAAATATTAATAGAGGCGCGGCCACCACTTGTTTTTAATATTTATAATTGATAGGGCTAATAAATAATTAATCAATAAAAATGATATTAAAATTTAAGCATTGTATTTTATAGTACCTGCAAACAGTAAGCATACAAAGTAAGTGTTTTATAAATGAAGAATATGATGTTTGGCATTGCATTTCATTAGCCCCTGTGGTTGTTAATGCAAAGTTCATTTCAGCATGGTGCTAAAGCAATGGTCACACAACTTGCTTCCTTCTTTTTCGACATGTTGACAGTATATGAAATATTGCGCAATATATTGAGTCAATTTTGAACGTGCGTCTCATGAATATATTGTATAATATATTGCACAATATTATTGACGACTAATTATACCCGCGACTTCGTTCGCGTGGAACGAGGTCAAATAGCTCTTTTTATTTTTACCTAGTTTATACATTTTTAAGGTTATTCCAGCCAGTTTCGCGGCAATCGGATGGTATATGATCGCTTAAGGGCAAACCTTATAACTCGAACGTTTCGAAGCTTATTCGAGACAAACTTCCAGACAGACACTTTAATTTTATTTATTGGTTTGGATAATATTGAACGTCTAGCGGCAGCTTAAACGATACTCAACCAGCTATTCGTTGTCTGCGTAATTAAATTAAAACAGTCCTATTGCCATTTTACGATAATGAATCGTATTCCAAACACTTTACAAACAAACCTTAATTTTAATTAAGAAAATTTTCAATTCACTATGCAGCATCACCTTTTCCACTGATTACACAACAAATAAATCACTTTACATTTCTATCCTGGTGTTGAGACTAACTAATTAATCAAAATAAACTTACAATTGAATTTGTAACACGGCACATGAGGGTGATCGAAAAACTGGAAGCTCTCCTTTAATAGTATAGGAAGGGAATACATATATATATATATATATATATGTGTGTGTGTGTGTGTGAGTGAGTGTGCATGTGTGTGTTAGAGAGAGACAGATTTATAAGTGAACGTATATATATTTAAAAACTATTTTAGTTAATTCTTAAACAATTAGAAACATCAATTCAGGTTTATTTAAAGTCTGTTTTAATTTGTTTTCATTGGTAATTATATATCTGAAAAATAAAACCATGTCTGAGTAAGGGATTGAACTTAATTCCAGACGAATGGAATGTGATTTAATTACTTTTATAGGTCAATATAACTAGAGAGGAAGAGCACGAAAGCCATTTCTGAGAGAAACTTTCCTTTGTCAGAGGTCTGAGTACTGTGCCTTGGCACCGGCTTTTTATTTTTTCCCACAATTTCTTTGTCGGCTCTTGCCATCTCCGGACAGCGAAGCTATTTCTGAAGATCTCCGCATATCCCTCTGTGTAAACGCAGTGCTTGGGGCACGGCTCAGATGCTTTATTCACTGAATGGGGAGAGAGTGCGTCTGGATCTGAGAGAAACGACTTTCAGATTGATACTGACCAGTATTTTCCTTTAACATAACACTGCCGAGCAGGGAAAATGGATAGGGAAACGCAATTTAGTATCGACAAAGTTGCTTTTTGGCTATAAAAGGTTTCAAAGGCCAATGTTTGACTTTTGCATATATTCAAGGTAACCCAGTTTCTGACGACTGTGGCGTGTGTCGTCTCTAGGAGTGATCGTATTTGTTCAAGGTAACCGCTGGTGTAACGCTATACCGCAATGACGTACCGAAAAGGGTGGTGATGGGAGGAGTGCTGTGTGAAGGGGGGGGGGGGAGGCGCGTAGGGAAAAACTGATGGAGGGTACGACGCCACCACGAGGCAGTTTACCTTTAAGGGCGTTTGGAGGGTGATGTATATTGGTATTTGCGGTTGGTAGGAAAGGAATGGGGGTGAGGGAAAAATTGCGCGCTCGTATTAGAAATTTTATGCGGCCAATTGCTCGCAATTTATTTACATCATAAGTTTCTACATGTTGGTAATTATAAGGTAGAAAAAAAAACAAACTGTGTCTGTTAGCAAAAAAATATGTT